>JAODUP010000260.1:480000-641518 GCA_025642065.1 Paralvinella palmiformis | reverse complement strand
GCCCCCCAAGTTTCATTAACGTTTTTTCTGTGGTCCAAAAGAAACCTGTATATAAAGCATTTCGACACCTCAGATGCTGACCTCAGCTTTATTCTGGGTTCGAATAACTGAATAAATCCTACCTATATGAACCATGTATCAATACACGTCCGACTGGTCTGGCGTCGAAGTTATTCTCTAACCTAAGTGAAAATTCAACCCCTATATATAGCCTCAGCGTGTTAACAACATTACAGTTTGTTCATAACAAAGAGAATGTACACTAACACAGTATGGACTCACTAAAGCGATTAAACTAAAATAAAAACAAAGTAGCAATACCGCACAATGGATTATTACTGGACTAGAACGAAATATCGTCTCAAACCTGAGTAAATACTACGATTTACTCGAACCTAACAGCTAACCCTCATACGTTTCCGTTCATCACTAAGGGAACGTTCATTCACGCTTAATTTAGCGTCCCTAAGTATATGCAGTTAGGTGTGGTGGGATCTAAATTAAAGCGCCTATCCACTTGATCTATTTGACCCATGGTCGAGAACAGCGGATTTCAGGCAGATCTCCGATACTGCGAATGACACGTCGGGATTATACACATTTAACAAATTTCCTATATCAGTGTAATCTAATTACTCATAATATGGGAAAAAAACTCTGTCCGCAGCTTAATACCCATGGAGATGCCTGCCGGAGTAACAAACGACTCCAGGAGTATAAATCCATCAAGCAGCATTGTATGAATTAATAGGTCGTTTCGCCAGACCACATAAGAGGACAACAATATAGATTCTACATTATACATAACAAAGCTAATAAACTCAAACATCTTGTAATAACGACATACCTTTCTTACATTGGTGTAATAAGGAATCTGGATGGAAATAGATAGTTTTGATTTTGATATGTTTTCGTGGACTTTGACTTTAAACCATGTACAGCAGAGTGACAACTATTGTCTTCATGTAGCTGTTATAGGTGGAATGACAGTAATCATTCTCTCCATAAACTCTATTGACGTGATAGGTATGTTAATTTAATGTGTTTTTTTAAGATGCACTTTATCGTTCAGGTTGTTTGAAGACATATCCTAATACTGTAGTACAATTATGTCGCCTGACAATAACATTTCATATTTGTGCCACCGACGTATCTTTATAATATCTAAACTAACAAATATATATAATTCACAACATAGGACCGAGATAATGTTGGATATCTGTGTGTAAACAGGGCTGGCAATTATAGTTGGTAGCAAAATCAACGGAAAAGCCTGGAGCAAATAGACATCAGAGCCTTTCTTCTGAAACTTGATCTGCCGTCCTTGAAACACATATATTTTATCCCGATATTATAAATAAAGCGAAACTAATCATTTAGCGGTGTAGGTTTATTGATACATAATCGGTTTTTTTATCAAATATCTTTCAGTTGCGTTTTTGTTTTAGTTTTGAGATAGTGTAACGTCCTGTTAGTCGCAGACTTCTACCAGCATGGATTTCACCGGCACTCTGTGTAAAGGATATTTTATAATCTAGTTCCCCTTGAATTGAGTCCTCTCTAATAAATTATCATCTAGGTAATTTATGGTCAGTGTTAATAATAATAATATATATTTAATAAAGCGCCCTTATTAGCAGGAGCCATTCAAATGCCCTGTACAAATAATATGTAATATAATAATAACCAAAATAATATGTCTGTAAAAAAACCTATAGGCGATTTAAATGATAATTAATATTTATCAGTGAAAGCAACCTTGAACAGGTGTGTTTTAGAACGGATTTCAAATTTTCAAGAGACGACGCATTTCTAAAAAATTTTGGGAAATAAAAAAAAGAGAATTTTCAAAGAAATGAAAACTTTTTCCTTTTTTTTTTTTTTTTCCAAAAATTTAAATTGCCCAACGGTTTTTTCATAGTTTTAATTTTTTCCATTTTTTTTGTTTTTGTTAATTTTTTGGTTAAAATTTGGAAAAAACAGAATTGTTTGGGGGGGCCCTTTAATTAATTGGGCCGGAAAAAAAAGGGTTTTTGGGCCCTTTGAATTCCAGAATTTTTTTAATAAGAAATTTTTAAGGTTTCAAAAATTTTCTTTTGAACATTATCTTGTATTCCTCAGCGTCAAATAGCGTCTCCTATTTTGGGCCACTTCTTGTGGTATGATTGTGCAAAGATCACAAGCTCCAGCTCACAAGATTAAAGGCCTTGAAAATAATCTGAGAGTTTTCCAGTGTCAATATAATGAATATTTTGAATTTCAACAACATACAAAAACATTTATTATTATTAGCTGTCTAATCTGGTCAATTCTGGGTAACCCAATTCAGAAATAACATTTCCATATAGGTGTGTTTTATATTAGTAATATCACAGTCACAGTTATCATGGTTTTTTTTTTTTATTTTGTTAAATATTTATTGGCCTTTACATTCTCAAATATGTCCATATAGCAACTTTCTATATGAATATATTGGAGTATCAGTTTTATATTTAAGCCTTTACAGCCGATTATGACTGGCAAACAAAATCATTATATGATATTGATACATTATGATAACCTACAATGACTCTATCGTACATTATGATCTTGTTTCTGAATTTACGTTCTACCTAAATAATACAATAATTATAGATAGTCAACATGGGCTGTGGTTTGGTTTTAAAATCTACTGAGATGCGTTGTCTATAGAAATGGTGTAGAGTTCTTAGTTGTGAGGAAACACCACTAAAACGTACTTCAGTTTATGCATAACGTTGAAAATATGTTTATGGGTCATAACCCAAATCTCTAATTAATATGATCAGGAAGTTTACAATTCTTGAAGAACAACTATATATATATACAAACGTCCATTCACTTCCATAGTAAAGAAACTGGGATATAACGAAATTTATATAACGAAAACTTGCTTCGAGTTAAGTTATTTGTCGGTCCCAGCAGCATTAAAGCAATATAAATCGCGCTAGTTATAAAGAAATACGATGTTTTATCTATCTACACACACACACATACACACACACACACACAACCACACACACACACACATATATATATATATATATATATATATATATATATATACATTGTACTACAAATATTACACAAACTTACAACTTTAGTATCTCCCAGTTATTCTTCGGATTGCAATCACTCACTCGTTAAGGTAATTCTTAATAATCATTAAGGTAGAATCAAGTAATAGAACATTTCTCTAGGTAAGTCATATTATTATCAAATAAGAAAAAAGGGGCTTATTCGGAACAAAATAAATGAGGAGACATGCAAGACCCCCCAAAACTGTGCTGCACGTCTGATAACAGTCACTCGAATTAAACCCATATGAGACCAGGTTTATTTCAGCTGCACTGGCTTCCTTTACGTTTCAGATTGCTTGGTGTAACAGATCCCATTTGACACATTCAAAGTAACGAGTGCACAGCACCATGTTATCTAAGCGGTCTGATCCAAAGGTATATAACAGCGAAATTATTGCGATCCGAGTGTTTTTCACTGATGATGTTGCCAAACGCCACACAGCAATGTAAGGACAGAAACTTTTCCGGGCATCAGCTCCCAGGCTGTGGAATAAGTTGCTCAATTATAATAAACTTGTACCAATTAAGAAAGTATTTAGTAAAATTAGTAAAACCAACTTATTTAAATTAGCCTTTTATGATATATCTGTCAGCCAGTATATTTATGTATGAAATCTGTTTGTGTTCTAGGAGGCAGAATATTTTCTAATATTATTTCAAGCTACTCACATTTAAAAAGGAATTTAGAAACACACGAAAAGTATTTTGGTCGATCATAGGATATTCAGTGTGCAGGGTATAATTAATTACAAATTTCCATTGGGAGAATAGTGTAACTTTATGAAATTTTACAACTTTCCTGTATGATATCTATACAGACGTGAATAAAATGTTGTTAAATATGCTTGTAAATTTGTATCTGACACCATATATCACACAATAATGGTGAATGAATTAAACGGTCGTAATCTTTGAAATCGCATACGACATTCCAAGAGCCAAACAAAGAATAGACATAATGTGTAAATTATGAAATAAATAATCCGACGGATAGATTATTTATTAAAAAACAATTGTAAAATGAGTACAGCTGTATATACCTTTACATAAACATTAATCAGCGATATAAATAAATAACTTAATACATTATTTTACTTTTCCTCTGTGTAACCAAAATAGCAACATCAAAAGTGGCTCGAGTTCAACAAACTCTATTTATACAAATCTATACCTTTAAGAGTTTAAACCAGGGATAAACAAAATACGTAACTATTACGATAAAATATTATGTGTCTAGTAAGTAGATGGTAAACTGAAATAACAGGGTTACAAATTTTGGGAATACTATCGGTAGAAGATTTCATTCTAATAAATATAATTAATAAAAGCACCTTTTTCTGATAAAATAAAATAGATAATTTAGTCATAATTTAATCAATAGTGCCTACAATGGCACTTCCCTATTACATTGCATGAGTGCATTTAAAATCAAATTCTAAAGTTCAAATTATTAGAGGAAGTCATGGAACACTAGCTATCTATGCCCCGTACACAGTACCGGATGCATTGTCTGTATATCCATGCATGAACCTGGGTGGAAGCTTGACCTTAGCCTGTCCACAAACCGACCTCTATTTCGCATCTTTAAGAATTGTACCTAGATGCTGAAGGTTGTGAACATTTTCTCACAAAGTCTATTGAACTTACATACCTCTAGTTTCTACCACTGCAATCCAGATCTCACTAGATCCTGATTCATCGAACGGTTTCTATTTTACGAGTAGAATTGCGAGTCGTTTTAATCCATGTGTAGATGGCTACTAGTACGAACTCAATAAGTTGTACCAATCCCAAAACGGATACCCCGATCCATAATCCGAGCATCCCACCGACGTCGCCCGCAAATTGAAACCTCTGAAATAGACGGCGTAGATGGATTAAAGATGGATCATAATACTACGCCTTATTGTTCCACTAAGTTGAAATCACGAGTAATTATTTTGGTGTTTTATGGACAACGTACACTATAGACCGGCACCTCGCTGACTATCTCATAATTCAGATCTTCAAAGAAAACTGCAGCTTTGAGGAAGTTTTGTCTGAAAACCTTTTCATCCGTATCTCGATTTTGCCTTCCGCCGACAGCTTTAAATTGCTCCGGATATAAGGTCCTTAAATTATTGATGTAGCCATTCTGAAATATACAGCTACGTGAAATCATAAAATGCTTTACTGTCTACCACACACACACACATACAGACACACACACACATACACTTGCATGCATGCTTAATCATAGAGAATCACACGCACATGTGCATGCACATATTCATGTCTTCACGGTAATAATTATGAAAATAATGATAAGTATTGGTGTTCTGTTTTTAACATAGCTCTCCATTTTACAGAAACGCTTTCCTAGTATTATTATATGCATGTCAATTTAAACAATATCCTCAATAAGTACCATGCGCTTCAGCATTGGCCACTGGCAACTTGATTTCGAAGCAACATATATATCCTCTCTATAAAAACAAACGAAATGAAGTTTGGTAATTAATTAGCATTAATCATAAAGTTATAATCAATTTATTTTATAGACAGTCTACTCTTTTTTGTCCTTTAAGTATTTTGTTTTAAGTAATATAAATTAGAATGCTAGCTACATAGTTTCTTTTAAAGAAATAACTATCCTCGGTAATTTCACTTACAAGGTACCAAATTTAGATTTAGGCGGCATCACCGAATATATTTGTCAACAAGTTTAACTTACCTGCATATATCGGGACAATCACAGTTCAGCTTATTATCAGCAAGACCTCGTTCTATTTTATTTGTACAGATTTCTATTAATATTAAAAAGTGAAGCGAAATAAAGATATCATTGTCTATCAATATACAGTATCATTTAGCAAATGATTATTAGAGACGAACGTATAATAATACTGTTCTAAAGACAACAACAAAATAGCATAATAGGGTTGATCGTAGTTAATAATCAACATACTCTGCGTGGGATTGTCATCATCACACATAGAAACGTTACTGTTCCCAAATGGCACACCGTATCTGGGATAGTACGATAGAGCGCATTGACACTTCTGGATAACATGACGTTGATGGCACGTCTTTTGGCAACCCTTTCGAAATATCATATCACATAATTGCATATCGTGTAATATCATATCACATCGTGGCAGATCATATCACTGCCTTTTCTTGTTAATGACGGGCTCTTCCTCGTAAGCCAACAGGCATAGGCGCTCAGACACACAAACACAAACACACACACACACATTAGACACTCTACTTAGATATCTATTAAAGAGCAATGATACAGAAATAGCCATTGCATGTTCAAGTATTGTTACCAATATTTGAAATCTTACCGTTTTACTATACGTTACATTGTACCGATTAATGTACACATCCCTGTTTGATGCGTCACTATCTAAAGTAATACAGTTGTCATCGGGATAAGGTAATCGTTCGGTCTGGACAAGCTTAATCTTAATGGCATTATAAACGCCAGGCTTGAGCACCATTCCAAAATCCTCCGGGAAAGGCATCGTATCTTTCGAATGGATAACAATGACGGCCCCGGCGATGCCACCAGCTGGTTGGAACATGTCGTTCTGACCTAAATTGATGCCAACTTCCAGCCCTAATATAAAAGTCGAAAGGAGGACAAATCATTAGACCGTTTCCAGGTCGAGACGTAATACTAATTTCGACCTACAGCCTATAAATGTATAAACTAATTATTGAAACTAACAAATACACAAATTAATGCCGAACGCCCAGCTCCCTGCACTCACCGTGTTTTCTTCCGGACATCGTCGATATATACCTGGATGTGGCTGATCTCTGCCATTTCGAATTAAACGTATAGCAATTCCCGAGAATGGCATTCGGTGTTTGTTTGAAATGGCTGCGGGATGAAAGATTCCAGTCGTAAAACAATGTGAGCGTTTACACTATTTTGGCGTCATTTCTTACACATATCTGCTTAATGATACCGGATTCGTAAACGTCACGAAAGCCAGTTCTCAACTTACGACGAAATATTACAAATCCGCCCGTTATATCTGCAGTAGAACAACATGTCGTTAACTTGATAGCCGATGAGAATTCTCTCTTCTTCGTCTAAACCTGAGACAATTTTCGTCACCAGTTCGGCTTTCCTGACCTGCAAGTCTTGACTGAATGCAAAATGGCAAAATCGTGTTACACAGGAAACGTATTCCCGATAGATGATAAAGAATCAAGTACTCCATGAAAACGATTAAAAGAGGTCAGCATTCAGTCCTAAAAAGGTAACATATTTCAAAGTGTGTTAGATGATGATGATGCTGATGATGATTGATGTTTGACGGCCACTATTGTGCACATGGTAGGGTAAATGGGCCGAGCGGCCTAAAAAGATGAAGAAGCGAAGTCTAAGAGAAAATAGCCTTCAGATATGCCAACGCCGAGATTCGAACCTAAGTGGTAGTGTTCTGTGAGCTAACGCGCTACCACTTAGACCACGGAGGTGTCCGTTTAAAGAGTGGTAAAATTGCCTTTATACAGTGGGTGATGCACAACATATAAGAATAAAGACTTAATGCTAACTAAAAGACACGATCAAAACACGATACAAACGCATGTGCACTAAAACAATTAAAGCAAGTTCTAACCAAAATATTTAGATTTGCCTACGTATCTGAATAGGTTTCGTTATTCCATGGCTAAAAAAACACATAACTTCGATCAAACTTACCTATTGTCTTCTGCAATAGCTATTGACAGATAATAATAATAATAATAATAATAATAATAATAATAATAATAATAATAATAATAATGTATTTTTAATAAAGCGCCCTTACTAGCAGGAGCCATTCAAAGGCGCTGTACAAATAACATGTAATATAATAATACCTCAAATAATATGTCTGAAAAAAAAACTATCAAAGAATTATCTGTGAAAACGACCTTGAACAGGTGTGTTTTTAGAACGGATTTCAAATTTTCCAATATCTGCCGGAAACCTATTCCCCAAAATGGGGGCTGAAAAATTACATGCACAATGACCATATGAGCCGAGACACTGGTTCCTGCAATAGTATCTGACTAGATGACCTGAGTTTTCGGGATGACTGTCTAATGGACACCAGTTCACACAGCTAATGTATTTTTGTAAAGTAGAGTGATATGATCATATTTTCTAGAATTTGTTACTATGCGAGCTGCACTATTCTGAATTCGCTGAAGGCGATTAATGTTATAATCAGATATGCATATAGCAGGGAGTTACAATAGTCTATACAAGATGGACTAGTGTATACAAGTGTTTCTTGTGTCAAGAATGTTTTTAAACAGTGGATGTTCTTAAGATGGTAGTAGGCAGCTCGGCATACTGATGTGACATGTTCATACACGTTAATACATTGGTCAAAAATAACCCCTACATTTTTTACTGGCCCATTAGGGGTAATCGAAGATGCACCCATCTGTAATGCTGGTGTCTTTAGGGATTTAACACAATGCGGTGATGCCAAATATATAATATTTGTTTTATTATCATTTAGTTTTAGAAGATTTTGAGTTATCCATAGCAGATTAATTTGTCTTAATTTAGAATATCTATTAAATATTAATATTATAATGCTGTTCACGAATACTATATGACTATAAATGTGCAGCTACCTATGTCACAATGGAATCCCCGGAACTCGGCAGAGCAGAAACATGAATAACCATTCTGTTCCTCTATACAAGTCCCTCCGTGTTTACATGGCGAACTAAAGCAACGATTATCATTCTTCATCATTTCCGTGCTTCCATATTCCCTTGTATGTTCTTGTACTTTATCTGTAGACACTTCATATGATAAGGCAGATATTTCATTTGTGACTGCCATTGGCTTTGTACTGCTTACTTCTGCTAGAATTTATAAAAAAAGTACCTTAGAATATTTATAACAATTATTTTCTGTTTATATCAATAATGCGTAATATCTAATTCACCGGCTAACTCACATAATGTTACGTCTGAGAAAACTTAAACCTGTAATTTTCCGGTAGCTTGTTAATTATTGCTAGATTATTCTGAATGAATATTTAACTTCATCAGTAAGGTGTTATTATCTATCATGAACTCATCTTGATTGTTTATCTCCCTACTTCGCAGTCAGAAAACTTGAACGTTTCAAGAACATCTACATGAATAACCATTTTCGTCCTCCGTACAACTTCCACTACGTTGGGATTGGGAACTTGAGCACTCATCAGAGCCATTTTCTCCCTCAAATGTAATATACGTCTTTCGAAATAGGTGTTGTCGTAACGTCTGTCGTAATAACTCGGGAATCGGGCTAACTAGTGACCTGCTTAGAGATCATAGAAACGGACACATCTCCCGATTTGGCAGTTGAAATGTTTATGTTAAGTCATATCACGTTCATTGTCCCTTACCGCCGCCGAAGCGACATCTAATGGGACGGTGAGAAGAAGGTGACAGAATGGCTCGGGATATTCACCTTGTTTCGTAAACGTTGATCCTGTGACTGTCGTAAGTAAGCGATCGGTCTCGGTGTGCAGATTTGCTTTCTCTACAGATCCGCTCGAGCTAACTGTCCCCATAGACGTACTGGATGCTGGCGCTTCTAATTCTGAAAGCGTCGACATTCGCTCCGATGACCGTTTGATCTCTTCCGTCGTCGTCGAATGGCCTATGGCGCCAATTTCTGTCTTATCCAAATTTTAAAAAAAAAACATTACGGCGTGAATTTAGAGGAAGTAATAAAAACGAACGAATATTTCTAGGCCAATAATGCAACATATATTTGTGTCTTTTGGCCTAAAAACGTGCAAAGATTTGGTTGAAATCAACAATCACATAAAGTCATCGTAACAATTAGCGAATGCAAATGCGTCAGTCTACTATTCGCGTTATTCCGAGACTGGTCTGACACTTGCCCCGACCTATTTTCGAGTACTCACCCTGACACTTACAGTCTGAGAACAACATAACTATAACGCAATGTGACCTCATATAGACATACGTTAAGGGGATATACTGACCGTAAAGATAAGACACATATACAAATAACCTCTTAAGTAATGATAATATATTCATCGAAAGGGATATGAGTTTGGCAAATAAGAAATTGACGCTTTCGGGCACTAATGCACACAGTGGCAAAGCGGCCATAATATTAACATAGACGCCGAGTTATTAGTACTCAAAGTTTCAAAGCGATGAATGATGTCGTGCTAGTGACTTCGGTGTTTAAGTAATAATAATAATAATAATAATAATAATTACACCAATATCTTCGAAAAGAATCAAGCTCAGTGCCGCACCTAGAACAGGGGTTGGCCAAACTGATAGTGCAGGTACAGTGCAAAATTCACCTACAAGTTATCAGATGGAGTGGAAACTTGGGAAGGATAAGCGAGTCCGAAAGGGTGAGTTTTCAAATAGTGACGGAAAGAAGCTATCCTGTTTGATGACGTAACGTATTCAGCGAGTGGGTTCGAAAAGGGAGGGACAGCAACTGAGTCTCAGAATGAGTTTTAACCATGGGAATAAACTACAAGTGAAAACCAGATGAACTAAGAAAGCGTGGAAATAGATATGAACGTTCTCCAAAAGAAAGAGTTTGATAGGCAATAGTGCAGAGTTTCAAGATTAGGCGCGATTGCCAGCGAAAAGATTTCAGAAGCGGGACAGAATGGGAAAACCGAGGAGGCACGGTTATAACCCTAGCTAAGCAGGTCTGAACACACTGAAGTTTTAAAATATTCTTGGGTGCAATGTTATAAAGAGGAGAGTTACAGTAATCTAGCCTACTAGTAATGAGTGCTGTGGCAATGGTTTTGGCGACGAAAAGAGAAATGTAGCGACGAATACGGCGAAGGTCAACAATATGATAGAAGCAGGAGCGACATGTCAGAGAAAATGTTTTCTGAAACTAAAATCGCAATTAATTGTAACACCAAGATTACATACAGTGTCTATGGTGTGATGTCATGACGAAGGATGTTCGTAAGGAAGAAACAAGTAAGTTTGTTGCGTTGTCTGGATGTACTTATAATGATGAAATCTGTTTTTGTTGGCATTGCGCCTAAGTCTATTGTTTGTCATCCAGCCAGAGATATCACTGAGACAGTCACCAAGATACGTATACTTGGGTGTCATCTACATATAAATGATGGTCTAATTTTTGGCTGTGAATAAGAGAGCTTAGTGGTGTTATATACAGATTAAACTGTAGCCGTCCCAGAATAGAGCGTTGGGGAACATCGGCACTGCCTTGGAAAAAGTGTTTTCATTTTTAATTATCGGAATCTATTTATTAAGAATGAGCGGATCGACGTAAGTGCCGTGCCTGATATGCCATACCAATTAGATGGGCGATCTACAAGAACAGAATAATCAACTGTGTCAAATGCTGCAGATAACATTGGCACTTGCAGGCACTAATACAAGCAGCCGTGCGATATATTTATGTATTTATAAATAAGTAACGAAATAACTCACTTCTTTCGCAAATATAATACGCCGATTGGCCACAAAATGTATCTTTAACCCCCTTCCGTGTAAACACTGTACAATCAGCTTCTTTTCCCTTGTACTTCCTCTCTTTGTTGTCCGGTTCCCCGCTTCTCCAATTAATCCACTCCGGGATACAGCCGTCACTGTGTCTAAATTGGGCTTCTAACCAAAATAAATCCTGTATATTGCAGCTTGAATCACTGATCAAACGAATTGACATAATGCCTAATGAAGTGGCATATGAGTCGTGAGACAAAAACTGTAGATAGAAATGTGTGAGTGAGTGAGTGAGTGAGTGAGTGAGTGAGTGAGTGAGTGAGTGAGTGAGTGAGTGAGTGAGTGGTGAGTGAGTGAGTGAGTGAGTGAGTGAGTGAGTGAGTGAGTGAGTGAGTGAGTGAGTGAGTGAGTGAGTGAGTGAGTGAGTGAGTGAGTGAGTGAGTGAGTGAGTGAGTGAGTGAGTGAGTGAGTGAGTGAGTGAGTGAGTGAGTGAGTGAGTGAGTGAGTGAGTGAGTGAGTGAGTGGTGAGTGGTGGTGGTGAGTGGTGGTGGTGGTGAGTGGTGGTGGTGGTGGTGAGTGGTGAGTGAGTGGTGGTGAGTGGTGAGTGAGTGGTGAGTGAGTGAGTGGTGAGTGGTGAGTGGTGGTGGTGAGTGGTGAGTGGTGGTGGTGAGTGGTGAGTGGTGAGTGAGTGGTGAGTGAGTGAGTGAGTGAGTGGTGGTGGTGAGTGGTGGTGAGTGGTGAGTGGTGGTGAGTGAGTGAGTGAGTGAGTGAGTGAGTGAGTGAGTGAGTGAGTGAGTGAGTGAGTGAGTGAGTGAGTGAGTGAGTGAGTGAGTGAGTGAGTGAGTGAGTGAGTGAGTGAGTGAGTGAGTGAGTGAGTGAGTGAGTGAGTGAGTGGGTGAGTGAGTGAGTGAGTGAGTGAGTGAGAATAAGAAACAACAAACATATACATACAGCCAGACCTGCTCTTAACGCCACCTTTCTGGAAGCGCCACCTTCTGTTAAACGCCACCTTTCCAAAGTCCCGATGCAAGTTTCATTCAAACTGACCTGTTTAAAGACGCCACCTGACTGCAGCAGCCAAATATCATAGTGTCATGGTTCCCAGTCAACAATATTACCTGTCAAGCAACCGCCAGTTGCGATAATTTGATTGAGAATTTATTAACATGATTCAGCACTGATAGTCATTGGACATATTGACCAATGATAACCCTTCCGGAGTTATGTCTCCGACTGTGTGTATGACGTTTTGTGCTGACAGTGTCTTGGCTAGTGGGCAGTGATATTTGCATTGTTATGTAATTGTTATGTGATGTAAACACACCTTGAGTAAAGGTAATTGCTGCTTGAGCAGCTATTGTTAGAGATATGCAAACTTAAAACTGACAAAGCCGTTATTTTACAATTTTAATTGCAATCTCTACAAATATTTGTTTTTATTAATTGTCAACCAATTTCTTAATTAATCACATTATACTATTGATATTCTATTCCTGACTTGTTAAACATTGTAATTTTTAAATCTAAAATTAGATCTACGTGCAAATGTGTATAAAATATATGTGTGCATGAATAAAAATAAATATTATGTACTATATGTTGTTCAGTCACTGGAAATTCCACCTTTATTTAAGTGCCTGGGGTTCCACCTGTCTGAAAGCTCCACCTGTCTGGAAACCCCACTTTCAGCAAGTCCCCACGTGTGGCGTTAAGAGCAGGTTTGACTCTATATATATATATATATATATATATATATATATATATATATATATATATATATATATATTCCTAATATAAAAATCAATTACACAATCATCTAGCTTACCTTGCTCCAGATCAGTCAAGTCAGTAAAAAACTGTTTCAAGCTAAATGCATATCGGAAATCCCAAGCCATTTTGCTGCTTAAAATCTTTGCCATCGCCGAGCCATTTTCTCTGCAGGCCTCCCTCGCATTGTAAAAGTTCATCTGGTGCGAAGAAAGGTAGTATTCTAATCCTTGGTCACCGTATGGTAACCACATCCCTATTGGGAGATCTAAAATCATTAAAGAGCCTTTGTATTATGTGCACAGCTAAATGCATATCGGAAATGTCTACGTCAACCATTGTGAAGACATTAACTAGACAGTTATAAGATGATGCGGTTAAGGCTGTGGCTTACTTGTTTTTCGGCGTCTCCTCTTCTTGGTATCGTCCCAGTCATCGAGAGCCATTAGCTTTTGAAGTTCGATGTCGTTGGCAGCCAGAGCTTTTAATGCCGATTTCTTTATTGGATTGGCATTGCATATTGTGACGGCTGGAAACTGCAGCAGTCTAGCATCGGCTATTCTCAGGTCGATTTTCACCTCGTTGGAGATGAAGTTGCTGATCAATTTGCCAAAATGAGCACTAACAAAAACCCATATTACGAAGACCGTTCCGAACCAAAGTATTCGTCGTGGCTTACCTGTGGTAGAATCAAGGCGTTAAATTCTATATGGTGGCATGTATTAAGGAAATGAATATATTATGTGGCTCGTAAAGTGGGAGCATATGATCACCTAATAAGCCACCTTTGACACAAAGCCCCGTACCGCCTATTTTGTATGTGCACAACGACGTGATCTCGTAACCTGTTCGAAGGTCACTTGAACTTATTGGTAATAAGCACCGTATAGAAAACCTTTCCTAGCATAATAATCGGATAGGGTGTAAACATTTACTTATGTACACGATATATTAGTCGCGATGTAAAATATTACCATGTTCTAAGTGGCTTAAAAATTTGAAATATTATTCATCGCGATGTTGTGGAATTAACTTTCGCTCGAACTTTTAAGGTATGGTTTCTTTACTAAATACATCATGATCTGTATGAGCGGGTGAATTATAACCATCCAATAGTATAACTTCAATCATCGAGTATTTTAATATTTGGTTTTAGAACATAACGCAACTTTAATCATTTTATCATGAATTGTAACAATATAATATCTTGTTTTTATTCGGTCAAAATCCCTTACCTGTTGTTGTTAATTTAATCATAGAGTCATGATGGCTCGAAAGCGTGAACGTGTGTTTATTTATATTAAGCTGTGATAGATAATGCCATCAGATCTAAAACCGACAAAGCCAAATAATTCGCAATCCTATACTTGTCACTTGTTGGAATTTGCGCTAGAGACGCCTGGCTGTCGCCTATTGGGCACAGCCAGCGTAGTATTTTAAGCCAAACCATTAACGTGCGTAAACGTATGTAAACGCTCGGCATCGAAGCAAGGTTTTACTAACTGAACTAGCGGAAGTTCCTCGTATCTAATTATCAATGGCCCGTCAGCAATAAAAATCTTCTTATTAATAAATTGTCATCTAAATTGTATTGCCGTCTAAATTATATTACCAACATGATGATATTGCCGAACAAATGGCATGAGCAATCCGTTAATGCGATTGATTGCATTACATGCATCGCGTCGGAATTATTTATAGATTGGTCTGTTTCGTGTTTACATTCTCGTTGACAATTTTTTTGTTTTTTTTGCAATTCCATATTCGATTACGAACGACACGAAATGTGTACGTTGACTGAAGCCGAAAATTAGTTGCATTCAATACAATACTGAAGTCAATAGTTACATTCACATTTAAAAAACCGTGTATAGAAGACAAATATTTCACTTGAATAGTCTTATCAAAACTTTGGTCGGTTTATGCAATGCGAACTGCATCGGAAGCCCAGCACTAGGTCGAAAGGTGTCCTTTTGAACTAACAGACGAGTTGCATCTATCCGTCACTTGGTTTAGCTTGTCGATAACGGAATGCATCAAACGTGAATATTTTATAAGCCAGCGAAGATCTCTCTACCTGAAAATGGCAGAGCGATCCTCGCCGGTTTATAAAATGTTCATATTTCCTTACAATGCGACATCGACGAGCGACACCTAGTGGCAGATAGAAAAGTCCGTATGCGACCGTTCATCAAGAATACTGATCGGCTCTGAGATCAGTTGGACGCGTTCAGTTTAATAATTATGACAGTACGTAATGGCAAATAAGTTCGTTTCACTCGGGTTTCAAAGGTGGTAGCTAATACATCGATAAGTAGCTGACGAAGTAGCCCATATTTTAGGAGATCGGGTGAAACTTTCTCGTGGTGCGTGAAGCGTGTTTTACGACATAAAATATAAATATTTCATAAATAATTGTTTATAGATGTTACGCATCTTATGGCTATGTTATGTTTTTCAACTACATTCGTATACATTTAATTATTATAGTTTATCAAATTTAGGATCTTGTACTCATAACGATGATGGTGATGATGATGATGATTGATGTTTCACGGCCACTTTTGTTCGCATGGTAGGTTAAATGGGCCGAGCGACCGCCAAAGGTAATGAAGCGAAGTCAAAGATGAAACACCCTTCAGATATGCCCACGTCGAGGTTTGAACTCAGATGGTAGTGATCTGTAATCCAACGCGCTAGCAGTTCAGTTAGACCACGGAGACGCCTTGTACTTATAAAGAGCGTTGAGAGTTAACAGACAATTGCACAAAATGAGAAGTTAGAATTCCAAAATCTAAAAGGTGCCAGAAACTTCGTTTTGGGGGTCAATTGGGATGTGATATGATCGGGCCAGCACATTTTATTGATGGATTATACATTATGTAAACATAAAAATCTGCTCAGACGCCAAAAACACACTTTACCAGGAGAAGCGACGACATATCAATAGAGATCGAATATGGGAAGGCATTTGGAATACGCAAAAACGTTATCATCTTTTATAAACTGTTTTTTAATTTTTTATTTTCTCTACTGAAAATAAAATCTCACTCATTTAAACTGGATCACCTACTGCCTAATTATTATCGCACAGGTTAATAGATTCTAGAATAATACGGTCTTTGTGACAGGAAGCTATAAAGGTAACTTTTTTCCAGAGATAATTATCAGATTGGTTATTTCAACAAGAAGATCTACTTACTTTGAGACTTGTGAAGCTGCTTTAGTCCATGAATAGTGCTTTCGTCCAAAAATGCTTGAAACAGTTCCTGTATTTTGTCCATCTTCGGTTAGTGTGCCTTTTGTGCCAAATGAAGCAAACTATTTTCTTCGTGAATATAACATATCCCGGTCCCTGTTATTTTCAGCATTTCACTTCAACCTCAGCATGTGTTTATTCCTTGCGTTTAATTAAAACACGGAAATCGCCACCACAACGTCGTTCATCGCTTAGAAACGTTGTGTACTAATAACTGGACGTCCGTGTTAATGTCTGCGGTCGCTTTGCCACTGCGTGCATCGGTGCCTGAAAGAGTCAATTTCCTGTGTCAAATCGATATTTCCACTTAACTGAATTATCACATAACGGAGACGGGGAGATAATAGTGAATAAAAACATAACCACTCATTTGTTTATAGTGGGATAATTCAGGTAGCTTTCAGACGTGTGAACATTGATATATATATATATATATATATATATATATATATATATATCTCCTTTGCATTGTTGCATAAGAGCTGAATTCACCTTGCACACGCGCATACACAAATACGTCTGATGAACATGTGCACATACTAACCCGAAGGCCGGCACCTACAGAAATATTGAGACTCTCACCATCTACGGGACGAGCTAACAAAGTCGTTGAAGAAATCATTAATATGCTGACGTTCCACGAGAACAGCATCCCTAGCCGTTAATAGTCATTGTAATGCCGTTATATAAGAAATACATCCTAATATAATATTGATATTCATTGATGTTGCGTATATACGCCGGTCCTTGCTAATATGTGAAACATAAACGATGCAAACACATAGTTACTTAGCTTGTTATAATATAACACATCTTTTAAACCGAAATATGTCACCCAAACGGACGATTTAAACAATGATAATTACCGAACCATCAGCATTTCTTTCAAACAAAAACTGAATTGTCCGTGCTCTGCAGACTGTAAGCTGTTTGTCAGATAGAGTGATATTATATCCAAACAAAACAACATGTTTGTTTGTTTGTTTGTTTGTTTGTTTGTTTGTTTGTTTGTTTGTTTGTTTGTTTGTTTGTTTGTTTGTTTGGGGAGAAGAGCCAGGCTGTCGCTTATTCAGCACAGCCTCTATATGTTGGAGTGGACGAGAAACTTCCTCCCCCACCACTCACAGTGGGGCAGTACGAAAAGATGGAGCCGAAATATCGTGAGGGTGGTCACTGCCAGATTGTTTTATGTCTTCAGGGGGGGGGGGCTTTAACGTCCCCCTTTATTTTTAATAATTCATTTAACGTGGTTATTCACCCAAGATGTTGTGAGCCGGGAAATTAATCTCTTGAAAACTTACGACCTCTTGCTGGGGTCGAACTTATGACCCTTGGCACCAAGTGCCGGATGCTTAGCCCCAAGGCCACCGGAGCTCACACTGCCATAATCCAATCAAGACTATATATCGGCTGGGACTAAAATATTGCATATGTCATCACATATGTACTTACGAATAAACCCTGCATTTTTTATTTGATATTAACAAGACATAAAATAGAATGTACCTGCTTCTCCACTCCTAGAGCCATTTTCAATTTAATGGGAACATATATGTCATAACTGTTGTGTCCGGTGTTTTTTTCAACTTTTTTCCACTTCGTCACGAAAAAACATTCCTATCACTGGTGTGTATAATATATATATATATATATATATATATATATATATATATCAAAACGGATCACCAGATGGCAGCACAAGAAAATGGTCAGAGAGACGACAAGTGGTCGAGTTAATGATAAGCATTTGTTTAATGCTTCATCCATGTCACTAATATTATAAATAGAACATTTTGGAAACCTAACTCTTCTGAAAATGCAATTATGTGGTGTTTGAGGATAAGAGGGTGTCTTACTAAGATATAGTTTCCACTTTTTCACCCTCAATTCCGTCATAATGTTTTTGTGACGGAATTTCTTGTCTACATAGTATTCTAAATGTAGTTAATCTTCTATATAAACGACTTCATCTAATTATTGATATAGTAGGGGATTTTTTTCTGACGCCCAGACTAATAGACTCTTTCAGGAATTATATATATATAGTAGGGGATTTTTTTCTGACGCCCAGACTAATAGACTCTTTCAGGAATTATATATATATATATATATATATATATATATATATATATATATATATATAATATAATTCCTGAAAGAGTCTATTAGTCTGGGCGTCAGAAAAAATCCCCTACTATAATTTACCTGCTAGTAACGGCACAAGATAGCCACAACAGAAAATCTAAAAAACAATCCGACGAACCAGGAAGTGTCTTTGTTTGCTTTAATAAACCAGTACACAAAGACGTCTAAACCTGTATACAGACCCGACGACAACGACTACTAACAGAGCTTAAGGCGTACAGACTGGGTTTTTTTCTCGCCTAGCCACGACCCGATAGAAGCCGACTTTTTAGCCAACGATATCGCCTTACGTTTAGCCAGCTAACAGTCTTCGAGTCGACCGCTCAGTGGCAATGGTTCGCCAATAGCGATCGACGGACGTATGGACGGATTAATCCCGTTGGTGAGACCCATCCACTGCCGGCAATGGATAGCATAGATCCGGAGGTTGTCCTCCGTGAGCATTTAAAACAAGGACGAAAAGAAGACGGTAACCGGAAGTCGGCGTTTACCAAGAGGAGGGATGTAAAATCGATTCTACCGCCCATCCCGCCGAGATTTCCGATAGTTACCGACGAGCATGATGCGCAGTTTAGGGGCAACGTCTTACCTTTGCCCAAGGCGAAACTCGTCCGTACCCTCAGGGACCAAGTGGAGCACGTCTACAACGGCGCCAAGCGTAATGGCGAGCTTAGAGGTTTGTATAGAAGTCGGGAGGCTTTACGAGTTTGGAAGCACGCATATACGTACCTGTTGGACTTCATGTCCGAGCAGATACTTGACGCTATTGGAGACGGCATTTTGACGTGCAGAGCGTCCAAAACGCAGGAAGGATTCTACCGCACCGACCTCTACAACGATATCCAAACGAAGGCCGACGTGGGAATGGACCAGTTTAATTCGGTCTACGGCAGCGTCATCGACGACCTTCAGCTGTTCTCCCTCGATGCCAACACGGCCGATCGGCACATGGAATTAGTCGACCAACTCCCGAATCGTTTTCCCTGCCTCGTCGTTACGGATGACGGCAATGCAAAGGTGCTGTGCCTGTCGGATCATGCCGAAAGTGTCGACCAATGGCTACTGGATAAAATGCAGGAGGAGGTCACATCGGGCGCAGTTCGAACTGCGGAACGTCTAAACGGCGACGGCAAATCCTCGACGCGCGACTGTTTCTTCATCGGCGGTAAGTGCTGCGTTTCTATCCAAACTGGTGACATCACGAAGCTGTGCGTTGACGTCGTGGTGAATCCGTCCAACAAACGCTTGAATAGAACTGATGGGCTTTCTGGAGCGATCACTGCCGCAGCCGGTCCATTGCCAGCTGTGGCGTGCTATAATTACGTAAAGAAGCACGGACTAGTCGCTCCCACCAAGGCCATCACTACCGCGGCTGGGAATCTCCCGTGTAAATATTTACTACACGTCGTCTTGCCTCCGAGTCCTGGAGAACTGGTGTCGAAAAAAACTGCTGACAAGCATCATCGGAAGATAGCGAAGATGTTCACCAAGATGTTACGAAAGCTGGACAAGAAAAAGATTACCAGCGCTGCTGTGCCTCTTATGGTAGATGGTGCGTATATTTGGCCTTGGTTCGGTGCTTTGCCGTTTTTCAGTTGGAAAATTAAAACAAAAAGGTTTTTCTAAAACAAATATTCTTTAGAGTGTATAAAGATACACACACACACACACACACAAACAAACAAACAAACAAACACAAACACACACACGCACATATATATATATATATATATATATATATATATTAACACACACATAGAGACATTTCTGTGTCTACTGCTCTTTGTAATTGATGCAAATACTAATATTGCTAGTTTTCATACCTCTGCTGGGATATTTTAAGTATTATTCCCCAGTGAACCTCCACTGGAGTCTTATGTCGAAGGTTCGTTCTGTCACTAGGCTGCCTCATTGCCTGTATTATTTTTATTATTATCATTTACAAGATTAGCAGTAGCAGCAGGAACAGCAGTAATAGCACCATCAGGGACAACTCAATGTGATTTAATTTCATATCTTTATATTTCAATGTAATAAAATCGTGCTATTCTACTCGGCGATTTTCAGGTGAAAAATCATAAAGATACCTTATATAAGGAAACCCGATCACATCTCGCTCGTAAGGAGCCCAATTTGCTCACATATCCAGCCTCAAGTTGGCTAATATTATCAGTCTGCATCGGATGCGGTGTTAGATGTTTCATTCTCTGATGATAAAACTCCGCCACGTTAAAGTAATATCGGCTATTAGATTGTCAGAGAAGAGGATTAGACCAGAATAATTCCAAGGATAGTAATTAACTGGTAATACTTTCGTCAGATGACAACCGCCTCCCCTCTCATCACCCTATCAATTTTATATGATTATGATTTATGAAACCCTTCCACTGTCACATCAGATACTGAGATAGATAAAGATGGGACGTATTTTATCATTCCAGAGATTGGTGGAGTCAGTCCGAACAAAACGCTCTCAATCCTGACGCTGGTACTAGCTAAATACAAGATTCGCAATCACACTCATCGCCACTATCTCAATCTGTATTTGGTTGACTCCAAGGAACAGAACTCGCAGAAAATGCTCCATTTCATGGAAAATCAAATGAGCAAGTCGGAACAAAGCAAGAAATACCGAACAATTCAAAGGTTGGAGATGTCAACAGAGACTTTAAAGAAAATTAATCCCTACATGTAACTTGCGACAAACGGGGTGTATCTCTCTCTCTCTCTCTATCTATCTATCTATTTAGCTAGCTATCTATCCTTCTCTCTCTATCTCTATCTCTCTCTATGTCCAGCTACATCTCTATATCTCTCCGTATTATATATATATATATATATATATATATATATATATATATATATATATAATGTTGGATTACAATATTAAAGCAAAATTAAAAAGTTAAATATTAAATTAGTAATTTTTATTATAATTCTATTTACATTTGTTTTGTTTAGATTACACGATTTCAACTGCTTTGTTCTCTAACCGAATAATTAACTATACTAGATACAGAATACACATGCCAGTGTCTCTATATACATGCAATTAGTCGGAATCCTTTTTTCATGGAAATGCACCTGGAATGGTTTTGGTCATGTGACTACTAGTGTTTGAAGTGCAATTACGGAAGACATTCCGCGAATCCGTTGAGCATATTTCAAAACTGGAAACGCATCCGGTAGCTTTATCTCCGTGTGTACAACTATCAGACAAAGAAGCTCGGATTGGCACGGCTTCTGGCGTCGATTCGCGATGTGGACTTACATTGACAATTGTACGCCGGCAGCCAGACGTACGGACATAAACGCATTGCTGGCTTTTGCTGATTGGCGCCAGGTAACCACACAAAGATCGATGGAAATAATTTAAATAGTTTGCAAAATACTCCCTTTATACACAGCTGATATAACGTCGAATTAATAAAGTGTGTTCATAAATACGCCTTCAATCACTTCTGAATACTGCTTGGCATCTTGTCTCTAGAAATAACGTTTTCGGGTTTCACTCTATGCTACTCACTATGATACAATCTTTATATTTCACGCATTTTCATACAGTTCCAAAATAAATATTGATTGATTGATTGATTGATTGATTTATTTATTTATTTATTTATTTATTTATTTATTTATTTATTGACTTAATAGATGCAATTATTTCTGACGTTTCATTCTTACGCAATTTTTAAGAAAAAATGAAATAAATCTCTTTTATTTATGATTCTAATAAATTATTATTAAGATATGCCTAATATCTGATATTTTTTAACCTACGGGTACATCAAAGTATCGACGATGACAGGAGAGTGGGCTTCCTGTATATAGTGCATTGTAACTAATCACAGCCAATGAAGGTCGTGTTAGTTTTCTTTAAGCTCTGCCCATCCCTGTGCTTTAATATACAGTCAGAATCCTTTTAATCTGACAAGGTTTGTCACATGATAATATGTCGGATAAACGAGAATGTCGGAATATCGAATCCGTGACATAACGGTAGTCTGTGTCACACAGTTTTAATTCATAAAGATATACCTCCGTATTTAAACCAATAACCGTGCGCAAGATACGGAATGGCATTGAACCCATTGATCATTTTGATGTTTGTTAATTACAGACATTATAAAGAAATACTCGTGTCACTTTGTCCATCAAATTCACTGATGATCTGCTCATTGGAAAGATCACAAATTTGTGTTTGTAATTAGCCATGAATTGTTATAATTGGCTATTAGATACCCACAGGCAATGGAAGCATCGTGTGTTTGTTTATGGTCTAGGATGATTGTAATTGATTACGATATAGCAATTATCGCGGGTGGGTAGGTTAATGAACCATTACTGACAACATGTTGGAGCAGCGGAAATATTTGACAACATTTTCGTGTGGTCGGATTATCGAGGTAATTTTACATTGAAATGTCACATTCTGTGAGCGAACTGCGAGTCGGAACGCAGAAACCGATTTTGTCGGATTAAAGAGTCATTTATAGTGGAGCTAAATTCGTCACAGGCAATAATGTGTCGGATAATGGATTTGTCGGATAAACGATGTCGGGATTAACGGATTCTGACTGTATATGATACGAATTACGAGATGTCTAATGGTTAAGGCCGAATATTAATATCACCGTTTTGTGAAATTGAACACATTATCCTGTGCTAATGCCATACCTATATCAGGCATAATAACAACCGTTGACATATTTGGTTACTTGTGCTCTAAAGGTATTAGGCAACTTTCTTGATTGAATAGTGGCATCTTTGTCCAAATGTTTATACCTATTTCGTCTGATATAAAGACATCATTTATGGTCATATATATATATATATATATATATATATATATATATATATATATATATATATATATATATATATATATATATATATATATATATATAATAAATATACATGGATGTATAAATGTATGACAAAGGTAAATGTTACGTTTATCATTGATAGTATAAGGTAAATAAACCGAAATGGAGGAACTCGCTTTACAGTCTATCTCTCTCTTAAAATGTATTACAGCAATGATCATATTGATTTTGTGTGAATTTATACCAGTTATATAACGATCCTTCTATAAATTATTTATAACTAGTCATAATGCTGAAATGTACATAGCAAGATTTATTGTTAGTACCATCAAAGTATTGGGAATGTCGTGTAATGAATACCGGCTTTAGTGTAATTTCCAAACAGGTCAATTGTGCCTACAATTTTGTTGAAGTTAATTTTTTTTCATTTTATGATTTACAACAGAAATATTTCGAAACACTCGCCTCCGATCACTACCACCCGAGTTCGAATCTGGGCGTGGGCGTATCTCAGGGGTGTTTCACCTTTGACTTCGCTTCATTACATCTGGAGGCTGCTCGGCCCATTTAGCCTACCTCGATCACAAAAGTGGCCATAAAACATCAATCACCACCACCCAGCGTAGTGACGTATGCAGAAGCGATGAACGTATCTCCTATGTCCGCAGTAATTCAAATGGAAGCTTGTGGTAACCTTTAGTTCTTATCATCCTTGTGATCTAATACATACGATTGTTTGACTAACGATACCCCGGAGTTCATTCATAACCAGATCAGAAGGGAAAAAAGAACAATGAACGAAATGTAGTTGGATTATTGCATTTTCAAAATCTCTATTTATGGTCTCGAAATATAACATTTCATTTGCCAATATTTATTTTTTAATTACAATAATTATAATGGTTCAGGTAATATTAACAATAAATCGTTTTTTGCCTATTTATGGCAATTACTTTACCAATCGTCATGTTAGCTATAAGCAGTTGTATTTTTGTGCGTGCGTGTGTACGTGCGTGCGTGCGTGTGCTTTAGCTGTGAATAATAAGGCACAGGCACAGAGAATCTCGAACCGTGAATTCAAATTCTGGACGTTTCTTCAGGGGACTGAATCCAGAGTGGCGACTTTTCTTGCACCAGTCCCTAAGCCGCCAAGCAAAAACAAAAAGCGAATCACCTACAGCCGTGGAGTTTGGGAGTAGAACACCCAAGTCAGATCACGGCAGTAGTGAGAATGTTTAGATTAATTATCTATCAATTGCTGTATCTTTCTTCAAAGCAATACTATATAAACTATATAACTCAATTGTCACTGTCTTCAAAGATCAGTTTTTACAACGGGCAGGCGTCATGAAGCGACTACTATTAAAACTGTTTATCTTAATTGCTATTAAAAGACTGACATAGCTTCCGTACTGTTTGAACTATGTTATCATTTTCAAACGTCTGCTATTGTAGTTCTTAAATGTTATTTATGACAAACAGATTAGAGCTAATCTTGAATCTCATAGTACAAACTGGACATAACTGGACCTAGGAAAGATAATTCTATTCCCACATACAACCAAGGTGAATTTTATATCCAACTAAAGTTGTTATATAAAACACACCAACCACACGAGCTGTGTCCAATGCCACTGCTCGAGATGCGATGGAGTGTTTCTATTCCTGAGTCAGGAGTACATGCTTTAAGAGCGTACTGTGTCTCGAACCACTTGGTGTGTGTGTGTGTGTGTGTGTGTGTTGTGTGTGTGTGTGTGTGTGTGTGTGTGTGTGTGTGTGTGTGTGTGTGTGTGTGTGTGGTGTTGTGTGTGTGTGTGTGTGTGTGTTTTATAAAGATAGTTAAGGCGCTGGCACAGGTGTTATACTTTCATTCAAACAACAATTAACTCCAAACTGATTTTAAAAAAAAAATATTTAATTGTAAGTATAATTAATTACCGGTAAAATTAGAGAAAAATGAAAAGAAAAAAGAAAATTTCTAAAATAATCCAAAAGAGGATAATCTAAATATAAAAAAGAAGAAACTATGATTAAAACAAAACCAGGCTTTGTGTCGAACACTACGGCCAAGAAAGATTAAACCTAAAATGGAGAAATAAAGTATTAATACACAGTATGAATAATGTGTGAATAAAATAAGCATAAATCAGAATAAATTCAGATTAATACTAATAGCAGCGATATAACACGACTCAACCCAATAGCAACGACCGGTTTCGACCTATTCAAGTCTTCATCAGGTTGCATAGAATGTCTAACGTTACCATATTGCTCGAGGTTAAAAAATAAAATGTTCCATATCTCCACATATTGATAAATGTGTGCGTATACCTAAGCATGTGTCTGGTCTACTCATCAACCTGTGGGAACCAGCTAATTCGCTTTTCGTACGCGACAAATATGTCACGCCCACAGGAAAGCGGCTACATGCAGGCTACGTACAAAAAGCGGAAGCACGTAAAAAACATACCATTTGATACCACAGCTCGCAACAAACATTGTGGTTCAATGGTGGCTTGCTACATACATATCATAAACTATTTTGACACCACAGTTTACATTCAACAGTAATTTTCTGTGGTCCAAAAGAAACCTGTATATAAAGTTCTTCTCTAACCTAAGTGAAAATTCAAGCCCTATATAACAAAGAGAATGTACACTAACACAGTATGGACTCACTAAAGCGATTAAACTAAAATAAAAACAAAGTAGCAATACTGCACAATGGATTATTACTGGACTAGAACGAAATATCATCTCAAACCTGAGTAAATACTACGATTTACTCGAACCTAACAGCTAACCCTCATACGTTTCCGTTCATCACTAAGGGAACGTTCATTCACGCTTAATTTAGCGTCCCTAAGTATATGCAGTTAGGTGTGGTGGGATCTAAATTAAAGCGCCTATCCACTTGATCTATTTGACCCATGGTCGAGAACAGCGGATTTCAGGCAGATCTCCGATACTGCGAATGACACGTCGGGATTATAATAGCTATACATTTAAAACAATTCCTATATCAGTGTAATCTAATTACTCATAATATGGGAAAAAACTCTGTCCGCAGCTTAATACCCATGGAGATGCCTGCCGGAGTAACAAACGACTCCAGGAGTATAAATCCATCAAGCAGCATTGTATGAATTAATAGGTCGTTTCGCCAGACCACATAAGAGGACAACAATATAGATTCTACATTATACATAACAAAGCTAATAAACTCAAATATGTTGTAATAACGACATAACTTTCTTACATTGGTGTAATAAGGAATCTGGATGGAAATAGATAAGATGTCTGGCACGGGCAATGTGCGTTTTAGGGTACATAGTAAGAGGCAACAGGCACAGAGCATCAACATATCTAAACATCCTTCGAGACCTACCTCCATAAATCTAAATACAAATACAACTATACATACATTAATCTAAAATAAAATGTTCATACCTCCACATATTAATAGATGTGTGCGTATACCTAAGCATGTGTCTGGTCTACTCATCAGCCTGTGGGAACCAGCTAATTCGCTTTTGTCCTGTGGGAACAGGGCACAGAGAATTCGTGTGAATTAAGACTTTTGATGATGTTTTTTGTGTGTTTTGGGTGCCCTGGGGGTTGTGTGTGTGTGTGTGTGTGTGTGTGTGTGTGTGTGTGTGTGTGTGTGTGTGTGTGTGTGTGTGTGTGTGTGTGTGTGTGTGTGTGTGTGTGTGTGTGTGTGTGTGTGTGTTATTTTGTGCAACGGGCAACTGCTATGAGGCGAGAATAAATTTAGTTTTGAAGCCAGAATGATTAACACCGATTCCTGCAAAGATATGACAATTATTATCACCGACGGCTAATTGCTGTTATTGGCGTAATTTGTCTCCGGTAGTTATTTAAATCCTCGATTCCCAGTCCCCAATCCCTAAAATCGGGATTTTCCGAAGAAACGAATAGTACGGTATTATGGTTTAAGCGTACGTGCGTGCGTGCGAGTGTGTGTGTGTGTGTGCGTTTGCAGCGAAAACACTCGAAGGGCACATTTCAGTCATATTTATAGCTACACCTGAGCAACACACACACACACAATATACAACCAGTTCGAAGTTCACACCTACACTTAAAATATACATATCTACTCCTATCTTAAGTGAGCACTCCACAGTTATAGAACATCATCTGAAGAGTGGGGGGGTCACTTTGTACACGGATCTACAGGTGTCATCTGAGTCATGACTAAACAGAACACTTATGACTGACTCACTCACGAACCTAGACAATCTTTATTTCTGTTTTTTTTTTCTTCTTCTTTTCCTTTCTTCTGTCTTGATGCTATGTTTGTCGGCAATGTTGTTGGTGTTGTTATTATTGTGTACTCTCTCTCTCTCTCTCCCTTCATCTATCTATTTCTATGTGTGTGTGTGTGTGTGTCTCTCTCTCTCTCTCTCTCTCTCTCTCTATCTCTCTCAACGATGTATACTTAATATGCCGATTTTGAAGTATGTGCTGTTTTTATGTTTGCTAGAATAGTATTTCGTCTCAGCGTCTATATATATATATATATATATATATATATATATATATCACGATTAGCCTAATAATTACGTGCAATTCATAACGTGACTATCTCCATAATGTTATTAGCCACCATATTTGTTGACAAGGTGAAGCTTTTGGGCGATGTTGGGTAGATACGGTTCACTGCACATATATAACTCAGCTGTAGGAAGCTTATGCTTACTTGTTTGTGTTTTTGTTTGTTTATGTGCTTGTTTGTTTGGGTTAATTATAGATTGTATAGACAGCCAGTTCGAATGGACTATATTTTCGGTGATAAAATCGTTTCTTTTTTTATGGGAGCGTGTAGACTGTTTGAATGTGTGAGTGCAGTATATTGGCCAGTCATCTAGGTAGAAGACTAACAGTGGTTCTCCTTCGACCATGTTTGTCCCATTTGTGACCAGCGCCTGGGGATAAGCAATGGACTGACTGACTCGATCACTCACTGACTCACTCACTCGCCCTACCAGCGTGGGAGGATGCTGTTTTCACGATGTGGATAAGTCGTCGCTCTTGTGTACACCCTACCCATCTTTCGACCAACTATCCAAGTACACACCAGCTCAGCTCGTAGCGAAATAAGAAACGTTACGTCACAGCGTCACGCTTTTTGCACTCCACATTGATAACTTCCGCCAGTGTGGGTTTCCCCCTCCACTTCGTGCGGTCTTTAATGGTCGTTAAATTCGTCAATAGGTATCTCCATTCAACACACTCAGCTACCAACAAGCAATATGAAATCCCCCCTCAGACGTCAGTGTAGCAAGAGATTCAACTCGCTACCACGGAGGCTAAATGGGTCGGGCGAACTCAAGTGGTAATGAAGGAAAATGAAGGATGAAACACCCTTCTAACATAGCCCGGATCTATATATTATGTAAAGATATAGATATCTGGTCAACTACGCTACCAGTTTGGCCATCCGGACGCCTCCTCCATTATTAGTAAAGGGCGCCCTAGTACAGCATTTTGTAGCGAGTTGCGCCACAAATATCAAAGTCGCAACGTCGAATCAGATTGTTACCCTGCATAACCAGACCACATTACTATGGCAGTAGCCCATCGGCCATACCTAGCCGGTCTCACGAACAAACTAATTAACTAGTCCTTCTCCACAACATTGTGAGTCGAGAAATTAAAGGGACACTTCACCCTCAGAAAATATTTCTGAAATATGTACTGCTTAGATCAGTAACCAAAAATTCGACAATAATAATCACGAAATATATCTGATATCATAGATATAGGGAAATAATCCAAATTGCTGGATGACCGCCATTACGGTTGCACCGGAAGTCAGATTCGAAGGCGGGAAGGAGAAACTCAAATGCTCTGATGTCATATGAGCCCTCTCTAGACTGACGCGGATTGTAGTTGCTTTTGAGCGTTAATATCTCAGCCATTTGGTGTATTACTGAAAACATTTCACATTTGAATCAGTTAAAATACAGTTCAAATTTTGCACAGAATGACAATAAAGAGATTCCTTCTCGGAATCCATTGGTTTACAGAGTTTACACAAATACCAGTCAGTGTTCCCTGTTTTCCTCAAGGTTGTTTCGACGATTCCACTTTCTTCGAAACAATCGGAATCAACTTGCTCTTCTAAGATTCCTTCCGGCCCAAACTCATTTGGTTGTAGGTTATTCATGACGTACTTGCGTTTAGTTCTAGATTACTTCTTTGCTCGCACTTGTTTACATGCTTTTGTACGGGCTCTACAGACTTCCGGTCAAAGTGCTGTGTTCAAGTGACGTCAGCATTCAGAAGTTTCCGGTTTGTCTAGCTTCAAAATGGCGGCGCCCACAGGCCATTAACAGTCGATTAATGAGCACTTTGAGTTGGATTATTTAATATGTGGGTGATTGTTTACACATTTTGACATCATTTATGATAATTGTGAGCATAGCTGTACTAGTCATGAAACTTTGAAATGAAGGTGAGTTGTTCCTTTAATCGACCGTCTTCCATACATCACAAATAAGAATGGCGCTGAGGCCAAAAACTAAACTTATTCCGATGTTCCCACTAGGGAACATTCATTCATGTCATAACGTTCCCGCAATAAAATATTGGAGTGTCTCTCATGGAGAAATTAGTACAATACCTTAATCTAACTGAACGTCTTAGTCAATGTTATTATTTGTTCTTGATTTCTAGTAATCGTCTACGGTCAATTTTATTCTTATTTCTTTCATTCCCCGTCGTGTTTTTTTTTGGTTGCATTATGCCGTCCAAAGCCAAACATTCATCACTAAAGGACTTCAGCCTCAACATCTCAATCGGCTTGGGAATAGATTCTTGCTCGTGTGTCCCAAGGAAGACCAAGGCCGAGAATAGGCAAACTAATCACCAACTCAATCAATCATGTTAATAATAATAATAATAATAATAATAGGGAAACGAAATTTTAATTCTATCATCACCCACTAGATGGCGGTACTATAACAACCATTCTACTTTGAGAAACATCATCAGACATCACCTAAACTACACGGCATCATTTGAAGGGATATTATAAAAGCAGCCTCTTCTGGTGCAGCAGTCTGCTATATTCTGGATCCCATGTTTTATTATATATATATATATATATATATATATATATATATATATATATAAACTATGCAGTGCAACTTGCAAGTCAAAGGTTATTGGTTCAAACATAAGCCAAAACACTTGAGAAACGACGCACAGAACATCATTCTAGCGGTGACTGTCTATGTATAATATCAAAGCATCATAAACAGCAGTGTATAATAATAATAATAATAATAATAATATCCATACAATATACGAAATATATTAAACTGGAGCACGACTCTCGGTGGGTGTTTGTTATCAGAACGATTGACGCACGGCGTGAAGAGGTGTCACATCAGTTAACTACCTCTGTGACACACTACACCAGAGCTAAATGACAGAACACTTCACCTGACACAATCAATATAACAGACCTCATCAATATAGAGTCCAGACTTGATAATGGTCTTATATTACTAGTAATTACCGATGTTCATATACATGATAACACGATGTACAAAATGTTACATCGCTGTTACTCGTCATTAAAGATTGGTGTATGGGGGGCGTGCGTGTGTGTGTGCGTGTTTTAGCTGTGTATAATAAGGCACAGGCAGGGAGAATCGCGAACAGTGAGTTCAAACTTTTCTTCAAGGGACTGAATCCAGTGTGTGCGTGTCTGTTTGCGTGCGTGTCTGTTTGCGCGCGTGTCTGTGCACGCGTGCGTAATATGAATGTATTACGCGTAGAGATATTGAGATAGATAGACAAATAAATATTAAATAGATATTAAAATACAAAAATAAAGAGATGAGGCTGTTTTGTTAGAATAATTAGGCTCTCTTCCTAAACCCGGAACTAAGTTGATAGTATTATGTGACTGGTACCATCTATTATCATTATTATTATTATTAGTATTGTCGTTTTTGTTTGTCTGTATGCTATCTACATTTTGACTGCTTCCTTTTCTCCAGAACACAATTCGGATTACGACAAAAATCGAAATACATCCGACATCAGACTATCTCAGCTGGACGTCGAACTAGGAACTGAAGTAAACCAATTATTGTTTTATATAGTGGCGGGACTAGTTACACCTCGGATAATTACACTATTGGATGAAACATCACACACGCTCTAATGTTACGACATTTGCGGTCTGCATGACGGTAGAAGCACCCCCCCCCCAAAAAAAAAACTATGATTACGATTAAGGTCAGTGGAAGAAAATATACGCCGTATGTGTATATATATATATATATATATATATATATATGACGTAATAAGTGACAAGTTGTTTAATTTAACGAGGAAATAATGAAACTTTTCAGTGTTTATTTCCGCAAGAAGACGGAAGCAATCAATTGTAAACATCGATTTTATGGCATTAGCCGGTTGGTTTGTTGAGTAATACCCGGACATGTGACTCGGGGGTGAGTCATCGGAAAAACATCCCGCAATCGCAGATAGGAGACAGATTCGAACCCACAATCTGGAGGTTTTCAACGCAATGCTCTAATCACTCATCCAACTGAAAGCCCTCAATTTGCTGGCGTGGATATTTTGATCGATCGCAATAACTCCATCATGTGAGTATTGTTGTATCAATCACTCCATAGTGTCAGTACTGTGCCAATTACTCCATCGTATTGTATCAATCGCTCCATTATGCGAGTATTGTTTCAATAATTTCATCGTGTCAATATTGTATCAATCACTCCAGCGTGTTAAAATTGTATCAAGTGCACATCATGTGAATATTATGTAAATAATTCCATAGTGTGAGCATTGTATCAATAACTCCATCATGTGAATAATGTGTCATAATTCCATCACATGAGTACTTTATCAATCACTCCATCACATGAATAATGGTTAAACAGCCCAAATTATTCAGAAAATAATCTCATACGAAAATAGGGAAGAGTGCCAAAGTTTGTATACGAAGGCACGATTTATTTTAAATTAAATTCTAAAAGTCTTCATCGGGGAGGCACACTTCTAACTTTATGGATATAAAAACGCCGAATACGTCAAATCTGCGACAGTTTTGTCTATTTTAATATTAAATAGTGTGATCTAGATATATGAATCTCGATTTATAATTATTAAATATATGTATATTATTTTGTAATTCTAAAATTGAGAAAATAATTTTTTGATAGCACGAAAACTAAAGTAAGTTACCGACACATGACGGTTACAACTCTTACGTAACAACACTACCACGACAATGGAGTCTGAAAACGTTGTTAAAAATCCAATTGTTCTTAAAATACTCTAAGTTAATATTTAGATTTTTGGCGTCCCAACAGAACGAATCTAATAATCCGTTCCACATATCTTGTTTTAAACAATATTACAAAATTTATTTTGCCCGTGTTAATTAATAGATATCATACTTAGCAACATTAATTAATATTCCGTTTGCAAATGTAATTGCGAGTGTTAATTTAATATATAACTTTTTTCATTACAAAAAATCTTCAAACTTATCTCTACTTTTATACAAATGCACTGTACTCAGTAAATAGTTATTACTATTATCATATAGTAGTAACAAGACTGGTGTAATGTTGTCGTTATGTACTGCTCACCGCCAATACTCCAGGTCTTTAGATTAATCTCCTGTGATTCCATTATGGCGGCTCGGGTGAAATCCGAATTTAAAAAAATTGCCACGACTCACCAATTGATACGAAACAGTTTCAAAAACTACAGGCTTCGTGTGAAATGTTATCAGGCGCATTGCGATGGCAGCGGACACAAAATCAGTAACCGTGTTGGTCGTATTATACTACCTGATCCCTTCGACATAGCTGATAAGTAAAATTCTCATCTTTTGGCCGAAGGGGCACTTCTTTCTCTTTATGAACCAGTGTGTGGTCACGTGTAGTGTGTGTGTGGGGGGGGGGGTCCAAAGGCGGACGGCACTGAAGTTTATGCTGCACTCGATAATGCGCCTATAAAATTCTTGAACCGTGGATCCAAAGCAAGTTCGTAGGTTATTAACTACCCGAGGTGGCGTGTTTTGATTCGATTTGATGACCTGGATGCGTGTACTAGTAGGCGAGTGGTGTCATTTTAGACAGAACACGCACATAACATCTGCGTACCAGTCGGTATATTGTTAAGTGGGAACTATCAACGGTTAAGGCCTTTAATGGGGCGAAACATCGCCCAGGCACAGCTAACGCTTAGATTCGAACCTAGACTCGGGATGTCTGCAGCGGAATGTGCCGCCCAGCGAACCAGTTGGGCGACCAAATATTCGTTCCTGGGATATACAGTTGCCAGACATGCCTCCACCACCTCATTGCAATTGACTACTTCCGAGTTTTTTCTTGGCGGCATACCGTAGACCAAAATGGTCGGACTCCGAGAGCATCTAGAACCGTGCTGTTAGAATACTAATGAACCAAGACGAGTTATGTGTGACAACACCACACCAGTCTTACAATACATACAGGTCAACAACAAACTTGAACTACGCCGAGGGCGCTACCTTACACGAAATGACAAGATCACACACACGGAGTCAATCAGGGGGGTCGCCAGGGGTAGCACCATTCGATTCTAGCAACTTCGAGCATGCGACTTCAAGATAGCAACGGGGCGAGGTTGTTTTCTTCGCGATTCTATTGTTTTAGTGACACTAACTTGGCCATTATTAACAAACGTCTTCAATACTTCATTTCGCCAATCGTTTTATTACCGTAGTAAAGTGCACTCAATTCTTGTTTCCGCCAAGTTTACGTCGCAAATTATAGCGAACCAAGTTCGCAAGATTAAAAAGATGTTGATACTGTTGTGTCATTTATCATCAACATCATCATCTTAATCATAAATTTATCACTTACATCACACAAGCTGACAGGGAACTAAATTGTGTACATACAAAGTGCACGAATAGGGATCGGTTTTATGATACAAGCTCTAGGATCGAGATTATCAAACCGATGACACAACCAGTCGATTACATTAGCCACTTTTCAAACCGAGACATTTATCTCTTACCAAATATTCATTAACTAATTAATTATGATCATTTTGTGCACGGTATAAGCTAAATGGAACGAGCCACACGATTATCAACAAAAAATATATAGACACCACCAGTAACGTCACAACCGAAATCTGGGACATACTGCCGAGGTGCCGGCAACTGCCTACTGAACCCAATGCGACAAACACAGCCATGAGCCATATTCGAAGCGACAACCTGGAGATTTGAAGAGTAGTGCTATAACCACTGCGCCATCGTTCCACCCTGCGTGGCCGTGGCTAGATATGTGTGTAGTCTACTGTGTTATCAGTCAGACTAGGAGACACTCGAGGAACTCGTACTGCAAAACGTAACCATCCTTCCTACGTACACCAAAACTCTTCTGGATCATGCTGATTTGATATACGAGTAATTAGAAGGGGCTGTCGTTACTCGTATTATGGCGAGGTCGCGCTGGTATTCTGATACGCATCATGAAACACCCGCGACGACGTGAAGGGCCGAGTAAACAAAAAGGAACCGGAACCGTTCTTAAAGCGTTTTGTCATCGAGCAGCTATTCTAGATCTACCCTTTCGGGTCTATCGGCGTTTCGGTTTAAAACAACCAAAGCCTAATCGTTGAAAACTTCATTGTTGATCCAGTTAATGCATCCAAGTTTGCTGCATCATAATGGCCAGAGGGCCGTCATCTAATTTGAACGATAATGAAACACCGAGAATAGCAATGGTAGAACAATCACAGCCAGACAGATACGACAATAGATAACAAGACGGATAGACTGAAACATGAAACATCTGGACACAATATTAGGACGTTTGTATATATAGGTTCAGGCAAACATGTATACGTTTTGCTAATTTGAACTAGTCCAGTTTCAAGAACGTATGTTTATAATAAGTTTGGCTGAGCTATGGCCGTTTATGGTAAACTCGACACAAATAAGTTGATAACAAGAATTTCCACGCAACATAGTTCGAGCATGATTCACTGACGTGGGCGGGTACAATATATCAAATGTTATTAAACATCAGTTCACAAACGCAGACAAATCTTTACGGATGAATACGATATTTTACACTGAATTAATGTGGTTTTATAAATAATTTACGACTCCATTATTATTTCATATTTTTCCATACACCAGTAAAAGTTTCCATCATTTGGTAGGATAATACCGTAAATATACAATATTTTAACTCGGAAAATTCAGAAAATATTAGCCAGATTTAACAACTGATAATATTAATTTTTGATGGGGAAATTTAACCAAAGTCAGAACACAATGTTTACTTTAAAAATTACAGAGGTTTTTCAAGAGTCACCACATAGAAATCAACACCTAACTCGCTCTAATCAAAACTACCAACAGGTTCACATCACTCTGAAGAAAGCTGACAAATAACGCACATCTAGCTTGATTATCAGTTTATGGAAAGGTAATGATGTGTCGTATCACTTTTTGTTAGCAACAGTACGTTATACAGTTAAGAGCAGAGTAAACGTGTCCCGCTCAACACCAACTCACCCATCAAACAGAATCCTACACATTGACAGCATAGAACAGATTTTAAAACGTCACGGCACAGAAACTGTATCAAATGCTTCGACTATCAGAATGGAAAACTTTATTTTTTCTCAGTAAGAAAATAAAATGCAAATACTTATACCAAGTAAATCAAAAACAGATGAAACGAAAGGACCTGCTAAAATTTCTATCACTTCATTACATCCTCACTTAGTGGCAAAATGTTGTGCAGCCATGATTTCGCTGATCCTGGAAGTTTGCCGATTCGAATTCAAATTTTAACCAAGAGGTATTCAGCCACTAGTTAAGCAACTCAACTGTTCATCGAGTTGAAATAAACATTAAAAAACAGGAATGTAACTGATAACATAATTAATAATTGCCAAACAGAAGTATACAAGAATCTAGGTGGTTATAATGCAAAAATATTAACAGAAGGAATGAGCCAACAGTTACAGGGGGTTTGGGTATGAATTAATGCAATTATACAAAAACACTGCCTTCCCCAACCCCCAGTTATATACATTAATGAAGCAGTCATATCATTTAAAAATACACATCTATATATATATATATATACATATATATATATATATATATATATATATATGGATTCATACAATATAAGAAATGAAAAATCCAGAATTAATTAATTCATAAATATTTTCTCTCTCACCCAGTAACATTCTGAACACAAATCACTTTTTAGCTGATCAAACTTTATACAAGTAAATCTTGCAACATACTGATGGCAATCCACACCTGACTCCTTAGAAAATAAACTTTGAAGTAATTAATACAACATATTACACGAATAACAACTAAATCTTAGTGCTTCATGAGGATAAATATCGAAAGACAAGAAAAAGGCAACAAGTGCTAAACATGTTTCAACAACACTTTGGACATGATGTGGCAATGTAACAATCAGTAATCAACTCAACTTCAACAGAGAAATGGGGAAAAACACTTGCTGAATGGACAGGACAAAACACGTGTTAATCATCAGTGATATACTATGGGGAGACAATTCCAGAAGACACCTAAGTGATTATTACCGAACAGGTTATGGTATGGTTACGAAACAATAATTCTGTACACACTCCATTACGTCCAAGTAACAATTCTATAGTTTATTGTGGTCCGCATTTAGTATAAGTTAATAATAATTAACAGAGCAGCAACATAGCAATCAACACAGTTGTGTATATATATATATATATACTCAATAATCCCCCAACAGATAGATAGAACACAAGACAACATATATAATTCATTGAATTCTGTTAACATCCATACATCACAAGAGACATGACACTGTGGACATGATATGTCTGTGGGTAGCCACGTACCCCACCTTGATACAGAAACAGGTGACAGATTTAAGTGACAATGTCACACTACTTCGACCCGATCAATTTAGCTTCCACTTAAAAGCCCTCTCTTCCTATATGCCAACCTATAAGCATGGTGACACATGGTACACAATTTATACAAATAAAATATGCACTTAAAATACACACCTAAAAGCTGCACAACCGCAGCTCTCTAACCTATCCTTATAAACAGTGGGTTTTCTTATTAAATAGTTACCTGTATCATAATCTGTTTCAGCACCTTCTCTTCAATGAGAGAAACACACAAAGCACTGACTACTGGATCCAAGTAAATTTAACTGAAGACAATGATGTTTACAATCCACTACAGATAAGCATTGAAATTAATTACGAACCTCACGGGGCCACGGTTATCCAACGTCGTTCAGAAAAATACGAGTATGATTGGCCATGTTTCTGAATTCCCCCCCCAAAAGGCCATTTTACTTCAATGAATTCTAAATATTCTGCAATCTCTAACTACTTGCGTTATCTCGGAACATTTCCTAACTTTAAAAATGGCAATCGGAAGTAAACAAAAATGCTGAATGCTAATTTTTCCATTCAAGACATACTATTTAACCAACAGAGGCTCAGCTCAGCCTATTATAATTGGTGTGTCTGTTTGAACAAAACACACTGATGCGATATGAACGTATGTAGTGAGGACTGCTACATTGTGTATGAGATGACTGCACAGACAAAACAATATCCCACAAACAGTATTGCATAATTAATGAACATTCTAATACAAATGATTTCTGAAAACCAGATATACAAAAATCAGTATTTGGTCGATGACAAGACGTTTTCATTGTAAAATTCCTTCTATATACAGCAAAATGGAGCCTGCACAACATCTTTAGGCACAGTCGATTTGTGTGTTTTACCTCTACATAGCCTCGAACATGTCCACACGCTGTTTGGTGTTGCCCTGTCGGATCTGTTTCAATGTCTTGTACTTATCACGTCCCTGGGCAACATTCTGAGTGTGCAACATGTCATTGCGTGTAACTTGTGTCTGGTCCTTGGAAGCAGCAAGTTCAGCACTCAAAGACTGCAAGAGATACGAGTACAAAGTCGCAATGTCTAAATAAGCTAGCAACAATCACGCAAGGCGAAGAATATTTATCTACAAAGAGCAGCACATCCTTAGCTAGTAATCATACCAACCTTCAGTTGTTCCTGCATACGCTTATTCTTCTCGGCCTGAGTAATTCTTTCTTCCTCTGGCCTAGCAGCATTCTCCAACACCTCTAGCTCTTCAGCTGTTAGATTACAAAGTTAATCATAAGACACATTCAGTTGATTCATTGTAAATACGAACCTAGCTCACCAAGATAGTATATCATTGAGTTCAAATATATAGGTATAGGGTAATCATTTATTACATGACCTACGAGATCCAAGAAGGACTCCATAATAATATTGAAGCATAATATCCAGACAAAATTTAATACTGTTATTTACACGTTTGACCAATCTTGGCTATTTATATCGTGTATTGGTGAGAATATTTATTTAACATCTCGATTTACTGGTGAACGTGTACGACAATATTCAGGCCCCGAAATTTCTTTCATCATAAAATTATCTTCACTCATAAGCTGCCACATCATAACTATTTTTAATCCTTCAGAACTGATGACAAAATTGATGACATTAAAAAATACTGGTTCAGCTCCTCCTTACGACGCCTCAAATGAAATATATATAAAATATTTGTGTTCCACAAATAAATCATGACACAACGTTCAAAAATATGTTCTGAAACATAACAAACAGAATACTGATCACTCGATTTCCAAACTTACAATGGTTGCTCTTATCTTCATCGTGTTCGTCTCTCATATTATAGAGATGATTTTCTGTCTGGATGACGGGTACTGGAACTGGCTTTTCCACCTCCTTGATAACAACTACCTCTTGGATCTGTGGCGGAGCACTGAGCGCTTCCTGAAGTGCCTTCTGATTCTCCTCCATCTTAATCCTCGCTTCTTCCAGCTCCTCCTTAAGACGCCTCTTCTCCTCATCACGTTCCTGCATCTCCCTGACACGCTGGTCGAGAAGTTCTTGAGCTTCGGCAGCCTCGCGTTCCTACATTAAACCAGACGATAACAAACAAACTACTGTACTAGCTAGCAACAAAACATTTAACCAAATCACATTTTATGATGCATAATTTTGAAAAGATAGAAATAATTTCAACCGTCAACTGGACTCAGCAGTGAAACCATTTCAATGAACTATTCAGAGTCCCCTTACCTTTCTCTCACGTTCCTCCTTTTCCAGATTAGCGGCTTCTTCGGCCTGTTGTCTGAGCTCCTCTGCTCTGATCTGTGCCTCTTCTAACTGGCGCCTCTCGTCTTCTTGATTCCTCATACGCACCTCGAGGTCTGTAGCCACCCTCTGGCTACGTTCCAGGTCTGGAACATTAATAGTAATGTATGGAATCATCATTACGATTAAACAGTGCCCTTCACTACTAGCAAAAAAATCACCACCATTCAACTAATGTTAATTTCATCTACGAATATCTACACACGGCAGTCAAAACACCAAGCAGATCAGTCAAAAATACCTCGCTTGGCCTGCTCCATTTCCTCCTCATATTTCCTTAGCCGTTCAGCGAGTTCTTTTGTTTGACGTTCAGACTCCTCTCTCATTTGTTTTTCTTTCTGCAGCTGAGCCCTGACACAGATCAGAAATGAGACGGTCTATTTACATGAACAGCGAGCAATAAAAATCATATGAACTATTCCTGAAATTGCTGAATGCAAAAAGAAACAAACTAGCCCAGTCCAGAACGGTACCTTTCAGCTTGTTTAGCTAGCCTTTCTTCACGAGCTTGGGCTTTCATTTGTTGCACCTCAATGGTATCTGGTTTTCTCCTCCTCATGTACAGTTCATGATTGCCCATGCACAGAGCCAAGATACGCTTATTGATACGCAGACGTGATGCATAAAATACAAAATCCTGTGGTGCAATGAAATGGAGAGTACACATTAAGACATAACCTACAAGACCATAATAATCAACATCAGCAACTACTTCGGACAAAGGTATCTTAGCTACTGCATAACAGAATGAACTAAACATTAGACGTATGAATACAGATAAATGCAACGTTTAGAAATTAATTCCTTTGCCACAAAAATTTACCTTTCTGATGTACTTAAAATGGACCTTAGTTGTAATTAAAAAACTACCCAAAGGTACTGGTGATTGAACCAAACATAAAATGAAAACTCGACAATTTTCTTCGAGACCTAATGTACAACAACAGGATTTGTAATACTAGTTCATGTTCCATCTTCAGAATCAGAGGAAATAGCTTGGATACAACATGGTTTCTTATATGTTTCCCACCAGAAATTAACCACATCTGAACTCGGCTGTCTTAGATTTTTTTTACGATTGAAGATAAATTTGATCAAATCAAGGCCAATAACTAGGGTCTTCCGTAAGAAGTGCATATTATAGTAGCTATGGAATGTTAATTTTATTCAACAAATTAATCTGTGAATCAAACATCAAAGAAACTCCTGACATTTAAATTATAGGTAGGTCTGAAAATGGAACCCAAAAATTATTTGATAACGAAACCAAAAAAAAGACGTTTTTTAGATCCAAGTGTACACATTTTCATACACAACACTTGGAAGCTAGTAGTCTCAATGGAGGCCATTATTAGAACCAAAATGTTATCAATTAAGCAATTTACTATGAGCAGACTGGGAAATACAGTAACCTACTCAACAACACCTGACCGTTATGTTTGATTACCATTTACTTAAGCATAAAAAAAGATTAAAATGTTCAAGTTATAAGATTACAAACATTACTTTCGTGTACAACAGAATATATTGAGAAACCACAATTTTTTTAATCCTGATCTTTTAAGCAAGGATCACGGACTGATCACTTGACTATTACTCAAGAGGCCAAAGACGCTAATTATTAGTCAACTATTAATGGAAACAGAACAGTACAATACGGTACAAAATCAGACAACCTCACACCACAAGTTGTGAACTGAACTCATAACCTCCCAAACATTCCATGGCACAGTCAAAACTAAGTGAGGACTTCTAACAAGTTGATCAGACAGTCATCGATGTGTAACACCAAAAAAAAACTGTCCGTTCATTTGTTGGTTGGAGGCGATTTGTGTACTTTAGACTTAGCACTGGTCACACCTAGCACATATGGCCGAGGAAATTCTGGCCAGGGAAACAAATCCCACAAATGCAGCCACGAGCCAGATTTGAACCCACGACCTGGAGGTTTGCGGCACAGTGCTCTAACCATTGCCCCATCGGAACAGACAGTTTGTTCGCTTGTGTTATCCTGAATACAAATGGCTCTGACAATTAATTACAGTAAGCAAACCTGTTTGGAGGTACAAGGTACAGATTAGATATTGACAGTGGCTGAGCTGTACATTCAAATGACAGTCTTGGTAAAATACTCAAGACAAATATCATGAAATACCATCTTTAATCCAAGGTAACATATCCAATCACTTGATACAGGTGGCAGATTAAATGGAGATATATACATATCACCACAAAGAATTCAACCAAACATGAAAGTTGTTAAATGTAAACATATAAATTAGTTCCAAGACACGCCTACATGTACTATTAGTAATTCAATGAACTTGTTAGCTGTCAGCAAGTTTTTCTCTCTTGAAAACTAACAGCCCACACACAACTGCTATAATATATACATTCATACATTATGTATTAGTCTGAACAGGCACTTGACCCCTCCAACTGTCTTACAAATGTGGTAACCATGTGATAATGACCAATCAAACCAGACAAAGGCGGCCAGATATTTGCACACATACCAAGACCCACCCTGATCCTAATATCTAAATATGTGTAGTTTTTGTCTAGAAATACTACAACTGCAGACAAATAAAGGCATTTAGATCAAGGCGTTTTAAATATGCTAATTCAAACGTATACACGAATTAACATGGCTCCACACACACACTGACAAGCACCATTCACTAGGGCATAGCTAGTATCCATCACACATGCACACACACACACTCATTCAAACAATACTCACGGTGCTTTTTTATCAATGGGTTTAATGACAAATTTCTTGTCATTGAACGAGATGTTCCTTATCTCACTCCAAGGAAATCCTATCTTTGGAGTCAGCCTAAATGCAAACAAATCGTACTTTACTGGAAGAAAGTTATAACTGCGAGCTTAAACCACCTTAAATTTGTTGAACTGATTACGATTTAGGTTCTGGAGAAATACCGAAGAATATGCTCATCTAGCACCGATACTAGTCAGCGTTATAAGAATACTCACTTGTCTTCTTTCTCATAGATATTCAATCCCAAGGCGTCAACACCTAGCCACAGATCGGTGCCCTTCTTGTTTTTGATTTCAAAATAATTCACTCCATACATCTCGAGATCTTGAGCGATCTTCAGGTACTCCAGCATGGCCTCCTCCCTGCATCACAACAGATCAATATAAAAAAGTTGAGCAAACCTTTAGGATGACGTACAATATTGCTCATCTATCGGATGACTTGAGGAAATCAAATTTTAGCTCTGATCCAAAATGCAGTGGGCTAACCTTAGCATTCCCTTGTGTTCACTATACCAAGTCACTATTCGTTCTTCCCACTGTTCTTTAGACATCTTGTGCTGATCCAAAACTCTGAGGGGAAAAAACAAATATATTACACAGGCCACAATCCACTGTTAAATAGATTAACTAACTGTCCATCCACATGCAGCCAACATCAGAGTAATGCTTAAAAAGAGAACAAGCTCAGTAACTTATCTGAACACTAACTAGATGAAAACAAATGCATGCATCAATGGACATTTCATAAATACCTCTGTGGAAGGAGTTTGTCATTGGCCAGAAAGCCAGGCTGGTGTACTTCAGGGTTATAATCTCCATACTTGGCTTGTACTGCATAGGAACTGAGCAGAACAGATGTCTCGGGTGGGCAGTACACTTCATCATTAAGGATGCCCTCTTTGACTTGTAGGAAGAACATCCGCTGTTGAAGACAACATATATCTTGTTGTTACAAAAACAGGCATTCAGTGACACACACACACACACACAGCACTTCATCAGTGCAACACACAATCATATTAAACAATGGGTAACAAAAGCTACCACCTACAGACAAGGTCCACCAGGTGGCCCATTTAGAAGTAACACGATGCCTGAATAGTGACCACGTTCAGAGATATTAATTGCGACCTGGCAGACTCGAGTACTTCACAAAATTTAAACCAGCAAACGAGAACCCCACAGAAGATGAACACACACAACACCTAACTACTGTTACTGTCGCAGTCAGAAACAGAGTCAAACCTACACCAGTTGAATGAGAATCTACAAACCAGAGCATATCGTATGGAAAATGTCAACTCCGTTATTTAATAATCTGATTGCTACCAAATTTATTGATTTAAGTATCATTAATTCACTAATGGAGAATGTAACGGAGATAAAGTTTCATCTACCGACAACCTGTGGTAGTGTCTCACTACCAGTTCAGCTTCGACCTACAGGACAAATCTCCAGCAAACCGAAACGTACACTGATTAAACTGAAATTAACGCAATATGGCTAGAATCGAGAGCACACCGTGCCCAAAAAAAATGATCACTATCTGCTACAATCACAAATGGAAAAATACCAACACATTTGGGAATGGTGCATTTTGTCAGCTTGCATCTAACGTCCAACCAGGACAGACATGGAGGTAATGTGAGGCCGGATGATAGCAGCTGCTACAGATGAACATATCCAACCATCTGCTACACAACAGTACTGTCAACTTTATGTTAGTGCATGCACACACACACACACATAGAGAGAGAGACCACACACACACTCCAACCAACCAGATTTACAACATCATCACAGCTCATAGTACGTTGTTACTAAATATCTAACAATCAATAGTTTTTTTGCTATAAATGTTTGTTTGGCTTACAAGTCATCTAACTGTTGACATTGCAGTGTATCATTTACATAGGAGAGAAAACAAATGGGACACTTTCCAATAAATGGCAATCATGAAAGCAACATAGAACAGTTCACACTGAAATTAACCACATTTACCAAAACAATTGATCTAAGTTGGTAATATGTGAAAAACAAGGTTCCAGTCATTCAGTCAGTTACTGAATATGTTTATCCCCATTCCAAAGCTGTATATAAGTTTTAAGCAATGACAAAGTAACATAATAACTTATTATTGTAGTTGACTCCAAATCCTTAATATGGAAACAGCAAAATACCTAAACAAAATCTGAACAAATTAGGATCTCGAGAATACTATAAAGTTGAAGACTTAATGATCTGAAACTGAAAAATTGTCCTAATGACTGAATTCCAGTTTGAATAAGTAAATATCACATCGAACATAAGAGCTAATAAATCTATATTCCTGATCACACTTCAAGGCCAAACACCAACAAAATTCTCATATGCTGGCTGACCAGGCAAACGCATCAAATTACGCCAATTGGACGAACTTCGTCAAATACTTCCATTACTGGAAACAAACAAAAAATGCTGCAGTATCCCAGTCTGGTATGTGGCGAGATTAGCCAACTCGCACTGATGACTTTTCTTGGTACATGCGACATACATATCTGTCACATTATATCAGGAGCAGGCCATGTACATTCTGTAATAACGAGTGACGTATGTCTTTATAACTATCAGCAAATTGATCTAGCAAACGCCTAGGCCGGGACGACAACAACACTACAGATGCAACCCAGACCAGCTGTGGTCTGTAGTTAGACATCTAACACAAAAAAAGACCATTGGCCGTCCAGTATGTGTGATGTATGTTGGGTGTGTAGACGTTCATCTGTTTCACAGTAAACCATGAAGGTATACAAACATAAAGATCCAATCAAATCATTTGTTTTCAAATAAAAAAACCACTCTGCAAAAAGAACAGTCTCAAAACTGAATAGCCAATAGACAAGCTCATCCTTAAACTTGTAATCCGTGTCAAGCTTCCGTTTTTCAGCAGGTTACAACAGAACCACTTGTGTGGTACCGATTAGCTAATGTAAACATATTATATGAAGACCCCGACCACAAAGCCTGCTCAATTTAATTTGCGACAACTGACCTGCGTCACTTCCTGTATGAGTTCCTCTGACACATCTTCTGGGTAGAATTTAGCACGGAACTTGAACTGGAGTGGGTTTTCTTTTCGGACATCTTGACTTAGTACCTAAAATAATAGAAATCTCACATCTTATACTATAAATATATAAAACAGCCGTGCTATACAGCTGGGCACTTCACACACACACATATATATATATATCAAACCTAGCAGCCACATTAAGAAAAACCTATATCCAGGCATCTATCATCAGAATTCTACCACTGGATCAATAAATGAGTGACCACTTTGTTTAGCCTCAGCACTAGTCAATATAAGAATCTGCTGTAAAACACGCCATTCAATTGGATCTGAACTCAAACTAGGAGATTGTACTCCATCCACTGTGTTAATAGAGCAGTGTGTCCACAAACTTGAAATGAAAATAAAGGAGCTAAAGTTGTAGGCTTTATTTGTAGCCACAATGCTGAAAAAGTGACACGAATGGGAAAATAGATCATACACCCTTATGAACCAGTGTTTTATTGCAGAAGGAGCTCAATTTGAAATTATAAAAGTCACTTGAACACGATTACTTACTCAATTATGAGGAAGTAAGCCATTAACAATGTAGACAATGTCCTTTTGTCCAAAATCATAAAAGTCAAAAAGGGGAAGAAACAAAGGAGATATAGCAGATTAATGAAATAAAGTAGACTTGGACACACTGTAGGGTATCAAATATTCATCCTAAAGAAATTTGCTTTTAAAAATGGTTAATTCAATGCACAAAATGGGAGTTTTCCTAATGCAGCATAATAACATCATCAATTCTACTAGCCTAACAATCATTACTGCTACTAGTACTGCTATTATGTGTCGTGGATGTAGGGTCGGTCCCTCTTTGGAAAATGAGATGATCAGGAATGGTCGCGCTTAGTACATGACAGAGGAATAACAGCCCAAGGGCCAACATACAACACGGAAACTCCCCCAATATTTTTACTTATTCACAATATATTTATACAGGATTACCGCCGGGTTTTCCTGTTTATTGAGCGGTTGTTCATATATCCTCCCCCGTCACTTACAGTTACAGGGGAGCAGTACAGAAAGATGAAGCTGAAATACCACGAGGTGTATTATGTCCTCGGGAGGAATAAACAGGTTATCCTGTTTATTGAGCAGGTTTTCCTGTTTACTGAGCGGTTGTTCACATCTTCCCCCCCCCCGCACACACACCAATTATGAGGGAACAGTATGGAAAGATGGAGCCGAAATACCACGAGGGTGGTCACTGCCCATTTCAAAAAAATCAATCCAGTGTTTACAGCAGCGGTAATTAACGTGATCAGCCAATGACAGGAGAAATTAATCCCTGGAAAAGTTTCAACCTCTTGACGGGATTGAACCCGTGACCCTTAGCACAATGTACAATGTGCTTAACCACTACACACCGGAGCTCACCAAAATAATATGATAACATGAACACACACACACACAAACAGGAAACAAAGGTCTCACGACAGTCACACAGTACACATATAACAAAGACAATAACTACCAAACAAAAAACATCGCTGCCAATCTTAAATGTAAGTAATTATTATTAGAATGCAAACGTCTACAAAACCTAGTTATTTATCTGATGCTGACTTTTTCACTTATTTCCTATCTAATTTCATTACAGCCGACATAGCTTGAAATCTACCCCAAGGAAACAAACGACCAAAGGAAAGAGTTGCTTTGAAAAAAAACTGTTAATTATATAAGTACTGTATCCTCCTCTCGCCCCCCCCCCTCCCCAGAACCACACACACACACATCAAGAGCTTTGAAAATACTGCCAATCAGAAGTTGTCTGCAAGCCAAACAGATGTCAAAGGTGCCACTTATTACTGACTACATATTACATGTAAATTACAGAATGGTGAGCTGTCCACAATCCAATGTCCTGTACTTGGGCGGTATATCAAAATAAATATAATATGACTAACCCACACACACACACACACTACCACATACCTTTTTGTTAAGTTTAAGCCATGTTGTGAGGGCTTTACTGTCCACATACTGAAGGCCAAAGAACCAAATCTCTCTCAGCCCTATTGTTTTCACGACCTGTAAAACACAACAATGAAAAAGAAAATTAGACGTAATTCGTGTCCTATAAAGTATTTCCCAGGGGCAAGGTATCACGCTGAGTCAGCTATATCAGCCAATGTCTAGATATAGTACATAACTGCCCCCCCCCCCCACAACTAACATTGTTAACATTACAGTATTCTGGCAGAGTAAACCAATCAGGAAACGAACACCATTATATAACACTTTGGGCAAGACATAAATTGATATCGCTTTCAGAAGAACCTGAGCTCTGACAACAAACTATTTATTTACATATACCACACTAACTAACAAGGTTATCAGTCTGTAATTTAACACACACACACACACACACACTTTGGCAAACAGCTTTATTTATGGCTCACTATTTATATACATCACATCTTTAATATGAACTCAAATGTTTTTCTAAACTGAAACACAAGTTTGTTTTATATTAATTTAACATCTGAATCACAATATTCGTGCTATGTGGTTCCCACAGTCAAGGAAATATTTTCTTCCAGGATAAATTATACAAGATTTAAAGGTAATTTATCAAGATATCTGTGAAAAAGCATATAATACTTATTCAATGTATGATCGTTTATTGACATTTTTATGGTACAGCCTCTATCTCACCCCTTCTAGTTGTCTGATCCACCCAATTTTATTTAAATTTTAACTAACACAGCATATCGAGACTATGTACGTACCCTTTTTCTTCTAGTTCTACAGGCATAACATTTATTTATTCACTTGGATTTTTTACAAGCAATATTTTTCTGAGGACATTTCCAGGACCTGGAATTTTTTTTGTTATTTTCCAGGTTTTCCAGGACGTGTGGGAACCCTGCACTAAAGTAATTAAAAATGTACTTCTACCACAACATTCAACAACCCAGAAATAAGAAAGTAGTTACACGTTAGTATCCCGGTCTGACTGAAAACTAATATTAAAATCAGGTATTTCCTTTACGTACACCATCGGCTATTTATCACAATATATGATGCAACACATCATGAACAGTTTACGTGTAGAAACCACCACCATCTGAGTTCGAAGCTTGGGGGTGGGTATATCTGAAGGGTGTTTCATCTTTCACATTGCTTCATTACCTTCGGAGGTCATTTAGCCTACCATGTGCACCAATGTGGCCGTAAAACATCATCACCTCCACACAAGACTAATACACTAACATATATATATATAATATTCATAATATGCTCTATTATGTCCATGACACTGTAGGATATTATCTACTTCTGCCAAGGTTTTAAAACAGGTCTACCAAACAAAACTAAAGATGTAGGTCGCTACTGAACACATGAGGTGAGGCCCAATGTTCCTTCCCCCAGAGAAGTTTTGGGAATTGGGTGCCTTGGGTGATATTTGGTAGCATTATGAGTTTAAGCCTGTTTGTACATTTAAGCCAAACTGATGGTATGTTAATAATAATATATCCAATATAGGTCAAGTTATCCTTGAACTAATACACTCACCAACAACCCACTTAAATATTTCACCCACACAAATTTAATATTATTTCTGTCCATCTGTTTGGCTTCTGGCCAAAAGCTTACATTAAAACATCATACATGTTCGTTACAATTTGAGCGTATAGCGAACAAAAAATTCTAAATGAATATGTTGTTTATTTTTATATTAACCGCAGAGCTCCATATAGAATAAGTTGAAAATGCACTTGAGCCAATAGCAAGCTTCTTTTCATTTCAAATAACTTCCAAAAAAATGCTAATTACGAACTACAGCCATCATAGGATATTTCCAAATATAAACATTACCACTGGATGGCTAACCATGAGATCATTCACACACCAGGTCATTAATATTCAGTTCTATCTAGACAAAGCAAAATGTTAAGACTTGGGACTCAATTACTAAGCCCCTTTTAGAGTTCTTGCCAGATGCACGAGACAACTGTTGGTTTTATGTTGACATAAAACAGCTTGCCTAAAAATGGCAGCAGTTAGCGGCTACCTGGCACTAAAACACATGAACTATTTACACCTATGGCTGGCAATATTTACACTGAGGAGGACAGTGAAGGTGCTAGCTGCAGTAGACCATGGCAGCACAAACAGTCACATCTATGCTAACTGTACCCGGGATGCCAAATATTTACTCTGATAACAGAATGCGACAAAGGCCAAGCGCACCAATAAAAACTCCAGCCGAAATAAAGTAAATTCAATACTTCCCACCATACATTTAGTATTAACTCGACTATTCAGAATTAAATCAAACCAAAGATCAAAAGAAAATGTACTCAGTTCTGTAACAGTCATCAACCAAGGAGAGGCCACTGTTTACAGAACACAAACATCACCGACTGGTTGACAAACAGAGTAACTGTTGGAACTAATATAACCATGGCATTGTGGGCAACTGTACTGCACCAATTCAGAACCAAGGAAACCGGCACACAGGAATAGAAAGTACACAAGAACGGTGAAAAACACGATTTCAACTGCCAGTATCAGAAAATGAAAATCTTTCTTTAAATCCAATACCAATACACTGAATACCTTACCAAGTACCGGCACTGAATACCTACGAGGAACGATAATTAGCTTCTTGTGGAAAATAATCTCCTGCCCACAGTGGGTGGATGAGAATCAACACAGAATTGGACAAGTGCCAATGGCACCATGCCACGAGCATGAAGCATCTAAGGCTGGGAATGAGTGGTTCATTTTGACTGCCTTTTTTTTATGAATTCACGTGCCCCCCCCCCCGAGTCTTTTCTTTCCAGTATTAAACCAGATCCAGACTGAAATCAGCAATGATTCACTGTGACAAAAACACCACCAAATGCAATCCCTTCTTTTGGCCATCTCTTGTCAGATGCATGAGCTCAGTCTAATACCTGAACCTATATCAAACAAAACACAACAATAGTAGACTTTTCATCAAAAGCAGGTGTCTGCTCATCTTTAATACTGCTAGCTGAGGATATGCTCACAATTATCTGTATGATATGCCATACTATGGCCAACATTATATCAACTTCCTCAAGTTCATACAATTCAATTACAAAACTCACTTGTACTAAGTATTGGGCAAACCTTCAATCACTTATAAATACACCAGACAGCCTGATATATACTTTATATCAAATATAATCTACTATTGGATCATTATGATTTGAGCAGTTGGGAGACAGAACACATTATCTAGAGTGGTTGGCAAAGGTAATCATTGTTGTTTTTAACAACTACTTTTATGCACGCAGAAGGCTAAACGGGACAATTAAGCTCCCAAGGTCAGATCAATAGCAAAGTGAAAGATGAAACACCCTTTAGACATAGCCTGGCCCACATTGGTTTGATTCTAGATGCTAGAGGCCAATTGTTTTACCAGCTGGACCACCGAGACTGTCCACTAGAGTGGCAGGTAAACACTGGGATGTGGTCACAAGCTGTAAATTATGCGATTCCCTTGCTCTTTACAATTACACAGCTTGAATTAAAATCAACGAGAGATAGCGGGCAAATTTCAACAAAAGAAAAGGCATTCACACAACCGACATTAAAAGAACTGTTTAACTGGCATATGTTTTACCAACAGGATACGCCACATTTCTATTACAGTACCAAATCATAAGTATCCAATAAAACAGTCAGTTAAAACACACACACACTGAGCTGTACCACTTCTTGCTATACTTCCCTACCTGATCAAATAGCTGTTTGCCAGTTGTGTTAGGCTGGATGGCAAACTCCAGCTCGGCATCCATCGTGATGACACGAACATTGACCTGAAAAAATAAAATCACCAAAACATGTGAAAATCATAGCAACATTACGGTTCAGATCATTTGAAACTAATTACAATACAGTACAGAACAACCATCATCAAATTCTTCATTACTAAGACAAGCTAAAAATGGAACACACCAAATCTGGTGAGTCCTCATTATAAAATCACTTATCGTTTACAAATCTTTTAAATAAATCGTCAGAGATGAGATAAAAACAGAACGAAGCACAAACTAGTTATGTCTGGGAGCAAGAGAAAAGCTGCGGGAACAAAATGCAAATATAATGCTCTCTCTCTCTTACACTGTAACAAAGCATCTTTATAATATTAACACCCATTGATGTCAGTCCAGATGCTGCATTCACCATTTTCACACAAGAAGTTAACGACCGAGACTTAAAAGTTAAATGTAAATTAATGTATTACGAAGCCCGTCTATGCCCTTTATTTCCACGGAACTCCGCAGTACTGACCAGCTATAGATAGAGTGGTCTTAGAGCAGACATACATGTTTAAGTCCCTAATGCACCAGTACTTCTGGTGCAAGCAATTTTACAGGCAACTCTAATAGAGACATTTAACTTTCATAAGCTATGCATCATCATCACCATGCACAAGTATGCTGTAACCAGTCTACCACACGAGTCACTGGCAAACAAATTCACATTACACCAACAAGTCCTGTTGTGTACCAGGCGTATAAGCTTATTTAGGATACGAGTACGATTCATCATATTCTAACCTTTTGTACTACATCTAATCAGTGAATGAAGTGCTTTATATGCATGGGTTTTATGCAAACCCACCTGCCACATCAACAAACAGGTAAATGGGTATTATAATTAAACATACATCTTCTTAATATCTACATTCTAACAATTTCAGTGTAGACATTACTTCGAAAGGCCACATTTATTTATTAATATAAACCAACTCCAACCATTTCAGCTGAAATATCTTAATCAAGCAGTAGTAGTAGTAGTAGTTTTAATTTATACTACAACACTGGTTCAGTTGAGTCGCTCTTTTCCAGGTACTGGCTGCAGAAGACACAAACGGTGAACGGCAATGACTCCCAAGGAAATGGCTGGTGTGACTCTCTGAACTGCACACAAATACTTATGTAAACAATTACATCTAACTAGAAAACTAGTACAATATGTTACACAATGATATAAACACAGATGTGCCAAGTTACAATGTACGGCCGTAAACAGTAACAGCATTAGAAGGAATTCACTATGAAAACAAGCATTCTACAGTAAACACACACAACTCCGAACTGGTACTGCAACTCTGACAGTAAAATTGATTTCTAGTAAATGCGCGCGCGCACACACCCCGGCGCGCACTTATTGATTAAATACATTTGGCACAGAACTAATGCAGGACAATGTACAAAAGCAGCTATGCATGTTCGTACATGAGAGCTGCCAATCATACTACACACCCATGCCAACCTTAGATTACCCTGTAAACCAATATATCATTATCTATGGAAGTTTGATGCAAAAGACCTGAGATATTTGCTTTATTATGAACTGACTGGCAGGAAAAATTAACACCAAACTGTCATTAGTGGCATGAGTCACTTTAATAGTTAGGAAACCAGGATGTTACGCTATATATATATATATATATATATATATATATATATATATAAATATATGCATAAATCATGATATGGCAAACCAACAAACGGCACAGTATTATATAACTGGTACTTTTTAGCTATTAACCAGTTAATAAGAGCTGGGCCCACAAACTACAACGCACACATAATGGCTAACCATAGTCAAAAAGTTGAATGAGTCATAGCAATGGTCTTCTTGCCACATGCTGCCTTTTACCTAGTGACGTCGGTCTATTACTGAATGTGGTAACAAAGAAAAGCCCAACAATATCAACCGGTCTCATTCTCTCTCCTGGTCTCATTCTCTCTCCTCCGTCACCTCGCAATAACTGGACAATGAACGGATATTAACAGCTTCTCAAAGTATGCATCCTGGCTGCCATCTCCAAAGGTATTAGAAAGCATCAAATTAATTAAAATTAACACCATCAGTGACACCGTTTGCAGACTTGGGGGGGGGGGGGATGGTAAGCATTCCCGCGATAAGAATGAGCCCCACAGAAGTCCCACTCATATATGATGCCAAAGTGTGGCAGAGAGATAAATGCATCAAGTCCACCTCCTCGTTCACATTGGTGTATGGAGTTTCGGGGCATACTTTGAATAAACATGTTTTGCTCAAAGCAGCCATTGTAGGCTCGGAGCTGGATGACATCACTGAACGCAGTAAAATATGCGGTGTAACATTATCTGTATGCCGTCAACCACTATCTGATAATGCCTGTATCCAGTCAGTCAGTCCAGTCAGCATATGGGGGGAGGTGGGTGAGAATCACAACCAGGTAATGTAAAAACATTTTTAAAAACAATTATATTAAACAACCTACCACTAATATGGTGAGCTAATATTATAATTTAAATTTTGGTGAAATTTAATGACGACATATGCAGACACCTGTAACAAAAAAAGAACTGAAATCATTCGTCCTTAATTAGATGCATCTATCAACAATCCTGAAGTACCTACATGGCACCTGTTTAATCAAACGAACGTGGTCATCAATCGTACATCGGATCTTACAGGGTTCTGTAAAAGCACAGCAAATTCACATAATAATTGGTTATCTAGTTTCCCTAAACAGAGACGACGCCCAGGGATGTTGTTAATGGCAGTGACAGACATCCTACAGTCCGCTATCTTGTGGTCTGCGCTGCTGTAAGCAATCCACATCGATAATGGCACAACAACACATCATTGATTGAGATCTGCTTGTTTATTCTTGTAGTGGGCTATGGGATTTGACCACTGGTAAATGGTCAAAGCATAGATTTAATACTAATCCCCTAAACTAAGTCTTTCTATTAGTGAGCCAAACAGAGCAGGAGGAAAGTTTCCAAAAAATGACAACAGGAATGAGTCATCACTTCCAGCAATGAACAAACAACAATCAGCATATATATCATACTTTGATACATAATACATAAAAGGAAATAAAAATATGGTCCCTTTTCGACAGTAAAGTAACTCCTGTATATTTACAGGCCACACACACACACCCAATACGCTGGCAAAATCAACTACACACCTGAGGGGCACCTTTTTGGTATAATGCCCTTGATGCGAAGAATACAATCGGACTGAAAATTGATACTTAACAAATGAGCACTTCAAAAACTGAGCATACTCCTCCCCGGCAGAGGTATCAACATTCACTGCTCTGATTATCACCTACTAATCATATTAATCACCAGGTGATCAATACAACAGATGATGGGGACAGTTAGTGATTTCCAAACACTTACACCCACACAGTCGAAACCCATAGCCGCGAACATCACACGCGGTGGTCTAGTAACCACAATAGGATTGACACAGCCCAGGACGAGTGGCAATGATCCTGTCTCACCTGGGGAATGGTTAATAATTTTCACCACGCATGGCAAGCCAAGTGAACGGGCACAAACATGTGTGTGCTACATGGACAGGAACGGGTTAGTGCTGATGCCAGTCGTCTGGGTCACGGGAGGACACCGGCTGAATTGCTGATGAGACAAACAATAGCAGACAAATTGAAACTGGTTGCCCACTTAATCAACTTTCATGATGCAAACAGGAAAAAGTCTGACTAAACAACTCGCTTAAAAAGTAACGTCACAAATCATAATCGCCAGAATAAGCCACCGCAGCCAGTTAATTATCAGTCACAAGGTGCTGTACTAAAAGTCCTGCCATTGAACTGTTTTGCGGTGTGTGAACTCCAATGTGAAGGGATACAAATAGTATAAACGTGTCAAAGATGTGTTAGTTTATGGACAGATCTCAACCCATTCGTAACCATCTAAAATGAACACTCGCAACCCAAGCAAGAGCCGGATTATTTTCAACCTGAAGCAACAGGAACAAAATGTGTTCTAAATGAATTTTCAATTATATTCCGACTCACGAGGAGCACCAACCCATAACTGACAGTAAGAATGAACAAGCTGATCTTAATCAGTCATCAGGAATGTGACTGAATTTTAAAAGCAGTTACGAGGTGAACAACTATGAACCCATCTGGCTAAACTTCTACAGCATAGGATACCTGGACATAAAGATTCTACCAGCCAACCAGTTACCAATGAATTAAGAGGGTGGACAAAGGTCCATCAACCAAAACTTGTAAGACAAAGGCTAGAGTCAAATGATAATTTTTGAAATATTGTAAATACAATCCAAACTACTTTAAACAAACCCCCAGACTGCATATTAACCAAGAAGATTACCATAATGAAATGTTCCCAGAAAATTCCCAACAGTTCCACCAGCATCGAAACATCATGCATGCAGATGTGCTAAACATCTGCAATAACAATATTTCTGCCTGGAATGGATTTTAGTTTCAAATGGTCAGAGAGATCACTGATGGACACAACATCAAAGCCATGATGAGTTTCAGATGGAATACCTCCATTCTAACTTCTATTCATCTGTTTTATGATAAGGTATGTGCCAAAAAAAGACAAACACAACATTCAGAATGCAATATTGCAGAGATTAGAGTTGCTCTTATATAGCCATACACCAAGACATACTGATGTATCGTGTAATAATGCGATAATAAATCCAGCTACAGAAACAGCTCTTTTATTCTGTATAGTACGATGTATAAATACATGAAGCTGTGGGTATACATTAAAGATATGAGATATGTGCAATACCAGAATTACTTTACTACACCAGCCACAAGAGATCAAACCAAACAAGTGAGTGAAGATCAATTAAACGGTAAGTACTCTACACACTCACAACCTTGAATAAACGAGCTACGAGTCAAGGAATTTACACACACACCCATACAGATTACAGTAAGTCTTCTCAAACATTACTGGCACTTGTTATCACTGGGATAGCGCAGAGTGATTAACTGTTGATAGCCACTATCAACTGCAGACATAAACGTTGTATGCAATGGTCTCCAACGAGTAGCTTCCCCAAGGTCAACCAAATTTCAGCAATAGGTTCTTAGCACCCGATTGAGTGATTTAACAATACAATAGAACTGCATGCGTATTACCTTAAATAGCTTAATAACAAGGTTATACTGTACGAAAGGGATAACATACGGAGTGAGAAATCCTGTTGAGGCACATAACCTACTATAAGCGCACAGGACATGCATGTATATTAGTAGACAACCAATTGAAAAATGCACTATATATGGTGTTAAAATGTCATGGGATACTAAAAGCCATGAAAACAAACACGTTAATGGCAACAATTTGTATCACTCTTAACTGAAGGGGCCTCACCAATCATTCCTGTGCAGCAGCTATCCAAACATAATTTAATAATCACTTACACAAGCCACTGCCATTACTAATCATCCAATCCTTGTGATAAAATACTACTTGTTCATTAACAATTTCAGTGTCATTCAAATAGGAACAGCCCTAGAAAATCAATACATTTGCAACCATGCACTGCACTAGTACCTATCTTATATGAACAAGCTGGAAATAAGAATTCAGGCATTTGTGGGCCAAGAAATCCCATCCCTAGACACTATTGTAGAAATCGACATGTCTGAAGCTGAATACGGAACAATTAACTTATTGGTTACTAACAACCAATTAGTGATGAAATGTCAAAACAAAACCCCTCAACACAGTTATTAGCAACCAGAAACTAATAATCATACCAAGGAAGTGTTAACTTCTTTTAACTATCCAGGCAGGAGCAAACAGCAAAAAAACACAACATGCTGAAAACAATATGCTACGAGTGCATGAACCATACTGGATTTTCCTTTCCATCGCGCTTGAACCAATCAAGGAGTGACGTTCTGTGCTGCTCGTGCTGCTGATCCTTAAGGCTGTACACGCCAACTGTGTCTCCCTGGTGACAGAATAATGACAGCTAACAAACAAGGTTTAACAATGCACAGATAATATGCTTCATTACCTACGCGGATAGGTCGTCTGGGTCATCGATGACCTCTGGTCAGGTGAGTGTTAAGCAAGCACCCAGAGAAGACTTCAAAAAGATAAGACAAATGGAATGGAGTGGTCAGTTAACAACAGATTTCTCAGTGTGGTGCTAATATTGCTTAACCAATCCTGATTCGCCGACCACACACACTCAGTTCATCTTCACTCATTATCCTGACCCATTGCTTTGCCCAAATGAAGCAATGGTCAACATGTACAGGAAACAAAGAAAAACATTTATGACACACACAAGGTTTACACATCAGCAGAGACTTACCGGCTTTGGCATCTTGACTGTGCGGTTGTTTACGACTTAAATCCAAATAAATATTGATCTCCAGGTTTGACTAATTAACACACACACTGACGGCCGGATATCACCTGTATAGAAGTCAGTAATCTGTTTTCCGGCCCTAGAACAAAATACAAAATAACGGCAAATGTAATACACCTCGACTAAGTGTTGAATTTAGATGCATAATGCTTCAATGGTTTGTAATGTATTTCCTGCAACAGACACAAACTTGTGTGTAGCAGAGGCAGTGAAGCATTACAACAAAAAACACCGGGCTTAAAGCTGTCAACTGATGTAGAAAGCTTCAGGTATTTGATGTGTACATTGTCAGAATAAACGTCGGAACAGTTGTGACACTAATACAGTAGTTGACAAGAACTACACACTTATTTCAATATTAACATCTTGACCAAATACTATTATCTTCACCAAATGATCTAAAAGGCTTAAACAGTTTAAAAAGAAGCTGGTCAACTCATAACAAAACACTCATGAACTGTTCAATACTAATTATTGAGCTCGTAATTTTTATAGTATTTTAGGAGTTTTGTTCAGTTTTCAACACTATTTCCTCTTTTGGAAAAAGTCTATGATTCTGTGTTATAAATATTACAATAGGAATATGTATTTGTAATTATATTAACTTCAAACAAATATAATAGAAACTGTCAGCTTTTTACCATAACTCATGAACACAACACAAGGAAACATGACAGGGTGTGGCTGTGGAGTTATCAGTGATGTGCCTCATTCTCGTATTCTGTTTCATGGCGTAGAGCAGATGTAATTTTGCAATAAACATAAGACTACTATTTCTGAATGCGTCCGTTTAACTGTTAGTTACATTTCAAATCTGACTTTTATAATGACAGAAATAAACTCCAATAAGGTAGTCTACCTGTTGCCTGTACAGTTACTATTTTAAGGAATCCTTCCTTGGATTATATATGAAAATCATAATGATCCAATTGATTAATAACAACACATGCAGAAGGAAACTTCATAAATACCATGAACATCATTTCAAAATCGTATAAACTGTGATAAATTCTATATTACTATTAGACAGTAGTATATAGTCTACTATTAATAGTTATAATACGGAATTAAAACTTGTACTATACAGTAATACGAGATGAGTCTACAATGAAAATAGGGAAGTATTTCTTTCCAAAATCAAGAAACGAGTTTACGAACTACTTCAAGTATTAAATTAACAATGAAGACCAGCTAGCCACACCCCCAACATCATAAAATGTATTAATTTGTCGGCAAATAATCTCTCTTTAACCCAGTGACAGGCCACGCCGCTCAAACGCGAATCATTCCAGTATTAAAAATATCCCGTCTGACAGGTCGTGCCAGACCCCACAAACCATCACGTCTCCCACTCTAAATCGCTACAAACCGAAATCGGACGACAGTCAACAATAATCCAACGAAGTCAACGAGCCAGACCGTTAAAACGCCGCTTTCGATGGTCCGGATCTGGCGCGGCCAATCGGCGCAACCGATACAAGACAAGTCCGGGATCAGATCGGCAAACCACACCTTAACGAGAACCGGCGAAAATTCCAACGCTAAATAATGACTTTGTTTCGAAATAAGGCGAAGTCATTTCTTTCCCAACGAACGGATTCGGCGGCGAGTGGCTACCGATTCCGAAGAGACTACTCCGGACAACGTAGACAGCACAAAAACGGTTAGTTCATATGATTTACCTGTAGACGAGTCGGACATGAGCGCTCTGCCTCGTTATCCAATATGGCGGCGACGAGAAGGGCGGGGTTTGACCCAATGCGAGCCTCGCTTTCATAACTCACCTGCACGGTTGAATAAAGTCATTCCTCGAGTATTAATGACGGAGGCGTCAACAATCATAACGTGTTTTTCTGTGAATTGCCCGATTTAGCCAATGAGGAATCTAGGAGTGTCTTTTTTTGTGTGGCTAGATGAAGGTTCTTCTGCGAATGTGTGGTCGGAAGTCATACCTAGTTGTTGGTTCGGTGCAAAGAATGAAGTGAACGAAGATGTCTTGCTAATAATACAAAATTCATTATGACCTTGTAACAATTAAAGTCAATATATGAAGAAGAGTTTAACCTTGAACGAGAGTTGAACAGAACCAAGAACCGTCCTACCTAGGAATGTGGAAGTATTACCACAAAGATGAATTCGAGATTATAGTGCAAATAGACTATTCTTCACACACAAGAAATGTATCGATATTTGTATTGATGTATATAACCAGGGTTGGGGAAATATCTAGATTTTTATTTAGATTTTTTTTTAATTAATCGATTTTTTATTCTGGCGATAAGTTCCTCCATTTCTTTGCCACATTTCTTGCACATTGCCAAAAATATTGCTTTCCCCACAACTTTAGTCTTATCAGAGTATAACTATACACAATCCTGTTTTCTGTAAGACATTGTGAAGTTGATAAGTATCTATATATACTGATAAAATACAAAAAACTGTAATCTCAAAGTTGCAGAGTAAGGTTTTGTTTCTGGTATGTATTCACCATGAGATAACTATCAATAGTGAATCTCTGTGAATGCTCACCTTATATGACCCTCCTTGCTAAACACCAAGTGCATTAACTCAAAGATACCCTGAATTCATGGAAAAGATCTATCGCATTGAAGCAGCGTGGCTTCACTTAACACCTTCTGTTGAGTTGGTTACCTAAGATCATCCCAACCATAGATTTGGGGAAATTCTCGACTTATAAAATAATTATCTACCCCTGTAACAACTGACTTTAAATAACATTGCATTTTTTTTTATTTTATCAATAAAAATAAATGCAATAATCATAAAAATCTAATTAGTCGCCAAAAAAAAAATCAATAAAACATAATAAAAAATTCAAAACTTAGCCTTAGTTGCATATGGCTTATAAACATTGATATTTAAATATTTTAATGATCTCACTTTGTGTAGTATAATTGTGGCTTTCCTACAAAGAAAATGCAAGGTTAGCTACCTTTTCCTAATAGTTTTTATATAGTCACAAACATGCAGCAGAACACTGCCAATATCAACGCACTTGACGTTTATTTATATCTCTTTTGCTCATAATTATTTATAGGTTATAGTGCAACATGTCCGTGTATTTAGTGCCATTCAATTACTAATAAATTAACAACGTGTTTAAATGTTGCGTATTATGTCAATGTGCGCCTTATCGTGCAAACTAAACGGTGGTCCCTTACTTAATAAATAGAAAGCCAAAACAAATACGCCTGCGTCGTTGTCTTTTAATAATGTTGTGTCAAAGGATATCTGTTGTAAAATAAAGTCTCTGTAATGTGTAATAATAAAGTGATATTTATATAGCGCCCTATTCAGCTAGAAGCTGCTCTGAGGCGCTTTACAATATTATTATCCCTGACTCAGACCCGTTTCCACCCAGCACATACCTCAACCCCCAACGGAGTATACAACGCATGCTGCCATTGTGGGCGCAAAGCGTTACTCAAACAAACAGACAGCCAGCGCTTCCTGTCAGCTACTCATTTTTATGGATGAGTGAACCTGTCGCAGCTCACGGAGCCTCGAACCCGCGAACATTCGGCTACCAGTCCTACGCTCTAACTAACTGCGCTATCACGGCTCGACTGTCTGTCTGTCTGTCACATACACAATTTGGCTGTGTTATAATGAATCCAGTATACCGCGGACGCGGATATAGGGCGAGGGGTGCTTGGCTCCCAATTATATGGACTGAAAACATACAAACTTTGATCCATTCAAAGGAAGGTTTAACACAATCACTAATTACCGACTTTATAAGGTAGTTCATTTAAGATAGAGAAGTGAACATTTAATTGGATGTCCGTTGCATGTTTCAGCAAACATTTCGTCATGTAGGCGGCTTCATCGTTCAGGTGGCGTTGATAATTCGAGTCACACGTGTTTCCTAATTATACTCGCGACTCAACGAATGATCTCGGGTAAGAAAATATCGAAACGAAAATATTACTCCGTCAGAGAGAAATTCGAAGTAATCGCATGAGTACAGCAAAGTTAATCACTGGTACTGGGTAGATAACGTCCCCCCCCCCAAAAAAAAAGACTGGGAACGGCTATTTTATTTATAAATACCAGGTTCATATTATAACAGAATCACAGAACGTCACATAGGAATAAACGTCCATTGAGTGACCAATATAGTTCCTGCCTCTAATAGGATTTCCGGTATATGAATAAATGTGAAGCGACATTTACGGTTACGCAAGATGACGTCATCGGTGTTAGCGATATTAATTGACGCAACTGATCATTCTAATGATACATCTACACGAAAGTTCAACAAAGTACTTTCCTAAATTATGCGGCGGTGATCATGACGGCGGAGAAAATACGTTAGAAAATTGTCCGGCAAAAAGTCGTATCGTTTCACCGCCTTCCACCCCCTTTACCACTAATACACGCAGACCTTTACTATCCACGCATAACGCGGTTCACGTCCATCGACCCCCAGACATCGTGTTATAAAGGAGCCAGACTGTGTGTGTGTGTGTGGTGACTGCCGTGCGGTGTGTGTGTGGCGACTGTGACAGCAAAATGCAAATGAACCGCGTGTATCACAAGAAATGAATGTATTCAGGGGTCCTTGAGGTACGGAGTCTATAACTTAATATATATATAACATATTATAGTAAACGTACACCGCAAAAATTTTAACATTGTTGATACGTAAATTGAAGCAGTGACGTATATTTTTGTGGACGAAAGGGGGCGGCCGATACGTGTTTTGTCACTGTACACCGTTATTCCGTAGAGGATATATCAGCCCACAAGTAAATATAGTCTTTGACGTAGCTGAGTTTATCAGAATGTATGTCAGACTGTTGGGTGTTTTCATTCTAATCAGCGACGCTAGGAAGTAAGACAGTCTAAGCAGCTTGTCATGGTTCCAGCGTATGCTCGATGAAAACTGTTTCGTTGATAAATATAGATAAAACGAACAAAATTAAACGCTTTGTGGAGCTTTCACAACAGATCGGTCATACACGCGTATATAGCGAGAGAGAGAGAGAGAGAGAGGACGAGGAAAATGCGAGTATGTGGTTTCAAACACGTTTCACAACCTGTCGAAATCTGAAAAAGAGTATGGGTAAATTCTAAGCTGTGATTGATTGATTGATTGATTGATAATGATGGCATTCAGAATCCTACATCTATACTATGAATAGTAACATCACAACAATTCGTTTCAAGACATAGTTAAATATTTCATTCACCTGGGAGAAAATCAGATAAAACGTTTTCGATTTGACGACTGTCATGGTGGTGTTGAGGAGATGATACCAGGTGAGTGTTACAGGAAGTGGAAATGTCTGATTCGGTCCTGTATATTACGCTCGGATATGAGTGAACTCATCATAAGCATATCGGTTGTGTCAACTGAACTAGATCTATAAGATAAGGCTACCTGAAATGAGGGAGACGCGTACGGCCTGTAATTTGCTACATCAAAACGAGGATTAATTCTAAACGAAATTACAATTTACAGTATACATCTAAATGGTGTCTATTCGGCGGAGAAAACCTTGGCAGTAGCCTGGCTGGATGATGATGATGATGATGATTGATGTTTTACGGCCACTTTTGTGCACAAGGTAGGCTAAATGAGCCAACCGACGTCCAAAGGTAATGAGGCGAAGTCAAAGACGACACAACCTTCAGATATGCCCACGCCGAGATTCGAACACGGGTGGCAGTGATCTGTGGTCCAACACGCTACTGCTAGACTATGGAGACTATGGCTGGATGAAAAACTCCTACTACTATTGTGTCACGGCCTGGATTCCGACACAGCATGACCGATCATGGATCAGTAGTCCCATACTGTAACCCACGACACCATACAGGCGTCTCAGTGTGGATTCTCAAATGCAAATGTTGCTGTTTTACGGCCCTTTTTGTGCACATGGTAGGCTAAATGGTCCGAGCGACCTCCAGCGGTAATGAGTGAAGTGAAAGATGAAACCCTTCTGATTTACTCCGGCCGGGGTTTAAAGCCAGGTGCTATTGATCTGTAGCTAACCCCGCTACCAGTTAGGCTACGGAAGCGTCCTGTGTGGCTTCTCAAGCTGTACCTCATATATATATATATATATATATAATCTGAGTTACTCGATAATCCTGTCTGTGTTCATTGAGGAAGTGGTGTCAAAACTATCACGTGACCGAGTTGATGTAATCAGGATATAAGAGCTATGGTCATTGACCTGAAGTTTTCTTTCAGGTCAATGGTTATGGTTATCACGATACGGATACTGTCCCACTGATGGTCTGACATACGACGCTGTAACCTGGATCAATCACATTGAGTCTAGTCTAAATTATCGGTATATCCAGCTATACTGTTGACACAGTTAATAATAACATGATAGTCTCATCTGGATATTCGGAGAACTTCCTTTCTATCAAGGGTGTGATACTATGGTGGCTGATTGTATATATATATATATATATATATATATATAAGAGAGAGAGAGAGAGAGAGAGAGCGTTATTTAATTTACTAGGGACACACGGAAATGGCTGTTGTATGCCAAATTACAGCCTATAGTTAGTAAATGCTACTATTTCACAGCCACTTTGTTCGCAAGGAATGGTAATGAATCAAGGTGGGGGAGTGATACATCCCTCAGACACAGCATGCCCGGGGTTTGAACCCTTGCAGGATATATAATCCAGACAGTTTAACATGTACGAGAATAGAACACATATCTATTATTTGGTCGGCTTATGATAGTATATAAGGATTTAAACGTAAACATCACAGCTGCCTATATCAGTGTGACATATACGCAGTGGCGTATCTAAGGTTTGGCGAGTATGGCACATGCCATGGCCGTCACTCGAATGAGGGGGCCATCGAGCGGTATTTTTGAGGTAATTTTATGGTAAAGTTATCCGAAAGGGGGGTGCTCGACTGGGGGGCCATTTCAGTGCCTGCCATGGACGCTATATTTTCCGTAGATAGGCCCCTGTCATACACGAGTGTGCCGGAGAAGACAAACTGAAGACTGGACATACATCTGATAATGTTCACGACACCTCACATTACTCGTATGGTATATAATTATCATATGAACATCGATCGTATCCGGACAGTTTCCGTCGAGTGTTAAAGTGTTAAAACAGTACCTAACGTTTCTATCAGTTTGAAGACTGATTACAGTTAATTAACTTACTGTTAGGGAGACTTCTGGACTCGCGCGTTGGGGTGATTGCGTCGGGTACAAATTCTCCCTCTGTGTGTGTTTAGCAGTATAGAATAAGGCACTGGTACAGATTCGTGATTTCAAACTATGTACGATTCATCACGGAACTGGTTCCTCATCGGCGACTTTTCATGCTGAGAACGAGCTTCCCAAGAACGCAGGACCACATTATCCATAAGGCTGTCTATTTTCCTAAGTCACTCTTATACCATCGCCCTAAGGCTCCAATGGTTAAAGGCACTTCGCACTCTACACCATACCGATATTTGTACATATGTATTTATCGATATATATATATATATATATATATATATATATGCAGTTGGCCACAGATCTATAGCACCTGGGTTCAAACCCCGGCCGGGCTATGTCAGAAAGGTCGCTCGTCCCATTTAGCCTACCATGTGCACAAAAGAGTAAAATTCTTGAGGGCGCACGCTAAATAGAGCTATATATAATGTGGTCTAATGCCTACCATACCAGGATCAGCTGTACTGGGATGAAAGAGTGAAGTACCGGAGAGGGGGGAGGGGAGGATGTACCTAAAAGCCCTTTATACATGTTCTTTATATATGTCCTTTATATGTCTATAAGTTTTCTTACTTTCTTCACTTGTCAAAGTCAACTATAAAAATTCGTTAGCACGTACCGAGTCAAGTAATTATGTTTACACAAAATTAGTAGCGGTATAAAATGTATCAGAACACAGTTATAACGGAGGCTATCCAATTTTTAAGGCACCAAATATTACTGAATATGTATTTAAGTTGAACGATATGAGAGTGTGCTACTGTACCGGTTTTTGGTGTGTTTGGCACACCTGTGAAGGCGGCGCGGCGTTTCTGGAAATTAATTCGCAGGGGCTTCGAGAGAATCCAACATTTCGCATTTTCGGCGATACCCTGTTATTTTAGTATAACACACACACACACACACAAACACACCGAGAGAGATAGAGAGAGAGAATAGCCCGGCATAAAATGACTCAACACAACATTACGTCAAATATTCAATCTGTTGATCATGCAGACAAACGACAACACGCTTTGTTAACTTCATATGCTCCAGTTCTCAAGCGCGCATGTTTATAGGTCGGCTGAACAGTTGGGCATTTATTGTAAACTTTTATTTAAAGAATTTCCAGGCAGCACGGTTCTTGCACGCTTAGATGCTACTATTTTGACAGACTTATGTAGTAACAGGCAATATACAAGGATGTATCAGTGTTGATGTTAGGATTGTTATGAATTGGGCTCTGGGAAGAAGTGGGCACGAAAAGGTCCATATATCTTGCTTTCATTTCACTATGATTGTTGGCGATAGTCGTGATGGTATAAAATATCCGTTGGTATTCCTTGTCCAAATGTCATGGATGTTCTAATACTAATAATAATGGCCGAAATGGCAGTTATTTTACGTGGCTGCCAACTTAGATAGATGGATAGTTAGTTTATTTCACAATTTCCATTTTGCTCATAGACGATATAAAATTTGTTAAAGGTAATAATTTATCAGAAAATTGAGGGACCAATATATAGTATAGGCTGTCTTTCTATTGGCCCCTGAACAACTACATATAATCACAAACATTTTATTGAATGCGATTGGTCTGTGTTCTCGCCAATAAAGAGGCACGTATCCAATCATTGCTCTGTACTACATAGGTTTATAACGATAATAAGTGGCTTGATCAAAGTACAGGGCAACACAACGACATACTAGATTCAGCCATAAGCAATAATTCACAATGACAATCAGGATAGCTTCACCACGGGAACTAAATCTAAATAAATTTAGAATTTACAATAGACAGCATATTCGGTGAAGAAAACCTTGCTAGTTGCCTGCAAAACTTCTACTATATATTGCCACGGCTGGGATTCGAACCTCCGACCTCCCGCACAGCATGACCACAACCATGTTGTAAATATTCTCACACTCTACCAATGAAACCACAGAGGCGGTATTCTATGTCTTGGCCATTCAAAGAGCACGTGAGAAAACTTTCAGTGTCATTCCTTATTCCAAATATTTAGTTAGGTGTATCATAACGGACGCAGGTTTGATGGCAAGTTGTGGCTGGTAAATAACTTCTGTGCCACTTTGGGCCTCGGTTCCTTTATATTTTTGCGTCTCTCATCTAAATTTCGCGGGGCGCCTCCGTGGTCCATCGGTAGCGTGTTGGGCCACAGATCGCTACCACCCATGTTCGAATCTCGGCGTCGGGATATCTGAAGAGTGTTTCATCTTTGACTTCGCTTCATTATCTTTGGAGGTCGCTCGGCCCATTTAGCCTACCAAGTTGTTTCATCATCGTCTAAATTTCGCGGGAATCCCCCCCAAAACGCATCCTATAATCAAAACACTTGGAAGAAGTTAATTTTAATCAGCGGATAGTTCTTTTGCATCTATTTTTGTTTGCAATTTCGCACGGGGCTCATTGAATAACATCGCATCCATAAAATATAAATAGTTCAAAATTCATAATAATTTAACTGGACATGCATATCATCTCCAATAATTTATACAAAATGGACGATTTACTGGTTAAGAAGCGGAATTTAAAAAATTCCATTACAACCCAAAGGTAGAGTAATAGTGCGAGTTAAGCTTTTGAATTAATTGAATAATGCAATTTTTGGTTTATAGCCTCGTTTTGGAGTGTTTAAAAGACGCAATTTCCATCTGCCAACCAATCAGAGAACCTCATCGGTTTTATTACCGCGAAAGGGATGAAAAAACTACCAATTTGGTCAAGAAATGGCGAGCCCCTTCACTCACACACACATATTGAAAGGCAGCAAAAGGTTCAAAGTATTAACTGTTCAAGAATTAATTAATTATAAAGTGTAGTCCATGTTTTAAAACTCAGTAATTTATGCAAGATCGCATGGCACCCGATTGGCCTTTTTTTATTACATTAGCAGCGCGTCAAACCGAGGATCTGCTTTTCAGGGGAATGTAATGCTCGCGAGAAATATTCCACAAACAAAGCTGGTGATTCCACTATACAGCGTGGAAACCTACGTGTAGTGAACGAAATATACTTCTCTCCCCCAGATCCCCTCCCCCCCACCCTAAGACTCCAGTCAACGCCGTACTCAGTTTACAGACGTCGTACAACTGGCCGTCATTGTGAAGTCACTGCATGTGAAATATACTGGATAGCATATTGTACAATACTTCTGGAAGTTCCCCGATGTTAAGTGAGCTTTCCTAAATCTACACGATCATTATCATTTAATGTTATTATATAATGATTCCAACTGCCAACTGACTGGATATTCATAGTCCAGAGTAAGCCGTTTACGTCGCCACATGAAGTACCAACAGTCAGTCAGTGATATTAAATGATAGATCATCCCAAATAATTTTCCGCGATTCCATTATCGATTTACATCGTACCGATTTGAATGTTTACGTCCGACGAATTTCCACGTTAAAGCTTGTGAATATCATCATCGAGTCTACACTTGTAATTGGAATTACCCACACACAAAAAACCCTGATGGGACCAAAACGATTGGAAGACTACACCAGTAACGCGTCGTTATGCGACAACGATATCTCAGTTGAACTTTATGAAGGATATGCCAATACTTAATTGGGAGATCTTCAAACAAGATAAACCACATAGAACGAATCGAGGATTACGGACGACGCTTACATATAATAGATTTCACACAGAACATGCCTTAAACAGATACTATAGACAGATAGCGTAGCAACGCAAATTCTATAAAGTTATTGCTTTGGGCAACCAGTCTCCGCACGTCACACTCACTAAGACGCGGCTAATTTTCTTCAGTTCGTAGCTACTTAATAATCAGTATGGATAAGGTTTTTTTAAACCCGAGTAAAAAATTGAATGCGTCTTCATAACGCGACTAGAACCACCAACATATAAAAAACCCGATAGCGACGTCGGAGTATCAACATCACCGGATTATAAAATTTCCACATTTCTCAGTACAACGCAGAACCGTGGCTCACAGTTCAGTAACATTGGGCCTGGATTAGATGATGACTGATGTTTTATGGCCACATGGTAGGCTAAACGGGCTGAGGGACCTCTAAAAGTAATGGAGCGAAGTCAAAGATGAAACACCCTTCAGATATGCCCACGCCAAGATTCGATCTCAGTTGGTAGCGAGTGATCTGTGGTCCAACGCGCTACCAATTAGACCACGGAGGCGCCCGTGGTCTGGATTAGAGAAGTGCCTTGTTGTATGGTGGACACCTCCAGCATGTTCAAAACACACCTTTAGATTGAAGATACTGTTACATACACAGTGGGTTAAATTTATAAAAAAAACTTTGGTAATCACCGATGTTGCTAACTGCCCCACCTGGAAATACATTTTGAAAATCGGCAGTCACATTTCCCGATCATTCAGGTCAGTTTAAAAACAGTTATTGCCGAGCTTCGAAGAACGCGATCATTCATTTTAAAATTGCATAAATTATTATGCATTTCGATAGCACTTTATAAGGGTAGTAAAATTTAAGATGTACAAGTGTAATAATATTATTACGTTTTACAATTCATTGTTTATCTACCCGTTTATAATATCCTTAGAGTACTTTTTTTAAATATTTGAATAGAGTAGTATAAGGGGTTTGCACATTTTGAACTAATCCAATAACACAAACAAAATGAATACTTTGAAGAATTTTCCTCGATTCACACATTTTAATAAAATTCAAATTGATTCATTAAAACTGATTTCCAATTTGCAGTTGAAGAAATATTCTCAAAACAAATTCAAGAATTCACCTTCGACCCGGTAATTTTAATTCGGAATTTATTGTTCTAGTAAGCACAACAGTTTACCCGTTTCCAGAAGGGTCTGCACCAACAAACCCTGAAGCAGGCCAACTTCAGTGTGATAAAGGGTGCGTGTTAACTCAAATTCTCGTTCTAATTATCGTCTTGACAAAGATGTAAACTACGATGATTTTAATGGCATTTCTTTCAACCGTTTCCCACGCACAAGACATTCATTTCTGGCACACCACAACAAGAAAACAAAGATCGGGGCCTGTGATGCACATCTTCTTTCAACTGGTACATGTTGATGACAAATAGCAATGTACACAAAGGTTCAAACTGTGATGCCCACTTGCATCTCGGTATATTACAACATGTGGTTAATTACCCATTCCCCAACGCCCACTCATCTCCCTTCCAAAAAAGCCATGACAATAAAATGCCACCAACCTACCCGCTGATTGTTCATGATTTACAGAACTATTTCTGCAGTTTAACTACATTGAAAGGTTTAAGAATGTTAATTTAACACAGTATATTCCTCCATCCGACTTAATATGGAACTTTATAAGCATAACGCATACACTTTATAAACAATAATTCTTTCACTGGATTTAAATGGAACTTTGTAAGCACAACGCGCACACTTCATAAACTTAATTTATAGCTGGTGACATTTTTAATTATTGTGCATTTCACTGCAAAAGCTTTATCGTAACGCTACACAGAAATGTTTATGGCTATTAATTTAATATTACATTAATTTGGCATACTTAAATTCATTTCGCACATATACAACTCCTTAAAGTGACACAATATCATTACTTGTAACACATTAACTGGTTGTGGTTAGATCATAATCTAAATCAGTAACTATTGTAGAATATTCGGCAGTCGCCAAGCTACGAAACCAAAACATGTTTATTAATACCAGTTTAGATCTAGGTCAAACATCTGACATCATGATAAAAGTTTCACCTCAGTGATGTTGACTACACACTTATGAACACAGCTGTGAATACATAACGTATCGGTTAAAACTATTCCAATAGTAACGTACATTTTGCTCATCAACCGCCTTTGCATCCAAAATTACCATAACACAAATTATGACAGATGACCCGTGAGGATTTCTGTCTTTGTTTGCTGGTAGCTGTCCCTTTACATATACAACATTCGGCATCAACTCTTGCACCCACGATCTGCAACCTAATATTAAAATGGAAAAAAATTAAGCAAACCACAGTTTACATCTGTCCACCAAACTGGCAATTTGTTTATATTTCTCGCTTTGCTCATCTTGGTGATGCACCTGCATTGGTCCGGATTGTGCGAAGGATGACCAACTTATTCGTGAAAAAGCGTGAAATATTTCTGGAGGGGAGTAATTCAACTGATTCACCCCTTTGCAAGGAACGGTTCGTTGAAAATAATAAATACACAAACTAACACCATAAAGTAGTTCACGCTCAGCTGCTCCCGCTTATGACATAGGGTCATTTGATGGATAAGATATTGTCCAAAATGACATGTGGCTGTGACAGTTTAAACCTTGTGTGCAGTATGTAATGCATTTCATTTCCTGAAAAACACACAAGAAGTGACATCGGGTCTCTAGTGACTGGCGTGTCATCCCTGTTGATCTTTCATCGCATTTTGTCTGGTCAATGTTCTGCATGAAGTTAACTGATTGGCAGCAGATATTTCCAATTTATCATGGTACACTGGCAGCAGATATTTCCAATCGATCATGGTACCAAAAAAACAACATATCTTGCCTGGCTTGGATCGACATGAACCAAATTGGGATAAATAGCACAATGGAGCTCTTAACAGACAGCCAGAACAGATTTTGTTTTCAAATTCGCACGCTGATGCGAAATTCTTGTATTTCACCTGTTTCACACGAATCTTGCCCAAATTAAATCAGACAAGAAACTGCATTCACATTCATTCATCAAAATAAAATTACAAGATCTGTTGCAAGATCATTAGAAAAATTGTACAATTCATTTCCTGAAAATTAATTTATCATATTCTAGCAATAGATTTAAATCACATGATCATAAACTGTGATATGATGTTTATATAAAATTTGGACTTCTTTGAAAGCCACAAGAAGATTACCCGCCATCTTGGCATCTTCAGAGGACGATAATCTTTTTATTTGGAAGAAACTAAATATGGGAATAGGAACTCTGTTCACTTAAAGACACAATTATACCATCCAGTCTTCATCTTCAGTTACCATAGCATACAGTGACCACTGTTTAAACAACATCTATCAGACCCAGATGACCCTGAGTAATAAATAATTTATTTTTAAAAGCCAACACAACATATACTGGTTTCCTGGAGGATGTGCTGCTAATTCTGAATTTGGTTAATGCAATTGGTTTGGAACTAAAAAAATATCTTTTTTATGTCAATATCATGGAAAGCCAGGCATCCAAACACTCTATTGGTACACTACAATATAGAGCCAGTTTTCTGAGCCAAATCGTTTATGTTTCTTGACAGAACGAGACATAAAAATACCAATAATAACAATCATGAACAGACTTACACACTCATCGGCATGAATCAGAAGACGATCTTGGACAGGAACAAGAGTAAAATGAAATGCAAGATTTGTTACTTAAATATATATGCACATGTGCACATACACACACACACACACACACCTGTCCCGATGGAAATTCCACAAACAAAGCCCACCGACCCACCCAACCTAAACGTGTTAACTGCCTGCTGTGCAAATGCATTATAACCATCTCCAGAACACGAAGATGCGATGAAGATGACCGGTACCAACTGCAACATAAAGAGAAGAATTAGACACGCCATACACTATGAAGTTTAGATAAGAATTGGTAAGCAGAGCCTGGCATCGGCCACTGCTAATTGGCCACCTCCGATTCGGGAGTCTCGTACTGTTTACTAAGGAGACCATTCTGCAGTTTGTCAACGGCCCCCTTGTTCTCTGTCCGATATTTTTCCTGCTGCTGCTGCCGGTCCTCCTCGGGTCCCATGCCACCAATTTTCGACTGGTTTGATGGACTCCATGCCTCACTAGAAACATCAGCGGCCTCCTGCATTGCACCATCTGAGGTATGCGACGTCCTACAGGGGGCGTGATTATATTGGGCACGGGACGAGGTGGGATTGGGCGACGTGGTGCCCTGGCAGTCGCCCTGTGTGTGTCTATGTGCGCTGCTGTCATCACAACCGCTCCGCGGCTCATCAGAGAGGTCTGTTTCCATAGCAATATGGCTGCCATTGGCAGCAATGGCCGAATGTTTTCCCTCGTGGACGCCGTGAGGTTCCTCTTCTTGCTGGTTGACATAAGCAGGCCTGCTGGTGTATGTCGGTGACGATGAAGAAACTACGTCGTCGTCATTACTAGTTCGAACACCAATGCCACCGTTGCCATTGTTGGTGCTGTTGTTGTTGTGCAGTGGCATCTGACTGGGTGGTGCTGCTGTAGCTGCTGCTGCCGGTTTATTTGTAGTCCTAGCTGGTGACTGATCAGTGTTGTCATAAATGCCCTGCGAGTCGACATCAACCTGAGCTGAGTGAGGCTCAACACCTGGTGAGTATCTATCGACTGGCATGCCCATCTCTGAGTCTCTATCTCGAAGCCTACTGGGAGAATCCTTGTCCTTCTGAGAAGCGGACAAGTTGCTGTCTCTGTCCAGGAATGAATGAGCCTCCTGCTCTGGCTGAGGCTGTTGTTGCTGCTGCTGTTGCTGACGAAGTTGTTGGTTTTCTTCACGTAAAAGCAACAGCTGGTCTTTAGTGTCTTTTAACTGCTGCTGAAGGAAATAAATCGTACTCTGCATTCCTTCCAGGTCTTCGTCCATCTCAACGAGAAACTCGTCCGTCTCTGAAAAATTAAAAGTGAATATAGTGTCGGAACACCAAGATGCACTCACATATAAACATCCGTATTTGCCTCCCACAGATACTCAAGTATCTAAACGACAACAAGAAAAATCAAAACAGGCAGATAGCGACATTGATTTCCTGGATTAATAGAGTTAGTTATCCACACGATGACACACTTTTATCATCACGCAGGTTACCTCAGCCAGTGTTGAGAATATATCACCTAAAGTTGAAAATTATTGTTGCCTCGAAAACACGTACAGAAACACAAACATTTATTTCTGGATTATGGCTACTCTTCATCTGTGAAATATAAAGGGGAGACTGATGTTACTGTAGTTGTATTGCCAATACTCGGCGCATAGGAGGATTAATGGGTGCTGCAAACATAATGGGATGAAATAAAAGATGAAACAACTTTCAGACTGAAGTCGTCAGTCCAAACTAGAAACATAGGAGTCTGTGGCCAACCGTGCTGGAACTTTGGGAAGACGGACAATGTAGAATAATTAAAATTTCATGCTTTGTCTCAAGTTTTTGGGGACATAGCTCAAACACTGATGTATGAAATTTCTTTGTAAATTTCACACTGTTCTACATTGATCTGTATACAACATAAAGAAAGTTACTCTTTTTACAACTAACTTTAAATTTTCTGACTGTATTACAGACAATTCTCTATTGCAAATAATACCAGTGTTCCAGCTAGGCCATTACACGGTGGTGCAATGCCCTGCCCCTATTTAATTGCGCCCTGTACGTTTTATTTTGCACCCTGTGTATTTATAGGGTGCCCAGTGTTATTGGCAATTATGATACTGCCACAATCTCCATTTCATGAATATTAACTAAATGCCAAAGTTAACTAAAAAACTGAATTCAAATGATTTATGCATAAAAGTGCCCTCCATCTGCTAACTGCATCCTGTACTTTTCAAAATCTAGCTCGAACACTGAATACTAATGATTTATCATGAGCTACCAACTACAAAATAATAAAATATATTCGATAATTACAAATATACCATAGATCAAATAATTAAAATGTAATGAAACATGTTACTTAAAACGCTTTAACTCCAATATATTCTGCAACCATATATGTTACAGTTAATCTGTAAAATCAGGTAATATACATATTACTTGATTATACAGATTAAGTGTAATATATATATATATATATATACATAATATATATATATATATGAATGACTTATCTTAACAAAATGAGTCAAATGTTGGTAATTTTTTTTAACTGAGTTATTAGTATCACTCTTCTTTCATATGGTATATAACATATGAAGATATCTCAATTCTAGCTTTAAAAACTTGAATGGGGTGAGAAAATGGCCTTAAACATTGATGCAAAATATCTGTAAACATTTCATGAAAGTTACTTTAGTTACCGTGGACCAATCTTATCTGGGGGGTTGGCAGGTAAAGTGATTCTTAAGATACTCTATTAATGTGAATACAATATCTTTATTAGAACAAATTTGCAAATTAAATAACATTTTATGCAATCAAGACATCGTTTCTATGTCAGTAAGTTTTCAGCCTCATCCTCGCCTTCCAAAAAGAACACCTTAATCTAGCTGTGCCAGGTCCATTTCATCTGAATTCAGTAACTTTGTCATGTTAAACCCCATTTAACATTTAGTCTTCTCACTAAATAGGTCAGTGGTGACCCATAGGAAGTACACGATGTGCACAATTCGTTCAGAAAAATTATACAAATGACACACAGCGGACCAATGGGAATGGCTTCTGACTCCATTCTGTTTACACGGATAGCATAGTGGATGGGTCTAATTGAAGCATTCTGTAGCCCAGGTAATGCATATATTAGCATAAATATGACCATATATGAAATGCTGCTGCATTATCATAGGGATAATCTCAAAATTAGTGGAAAAGGAAGCATGCAATTACTTTTAAAGAAATCAAAGAACACTTAGGACAACTCTACAAAATTCTCTAAAAAATACATTAAACAATAACAAGGGTGGTAATCAATAAAGGAATATTAAAGAATTGCCAAATTTATGAATTTCCATTATTTTTCACAAAAGTGGCATTTACGGGAAATCAATTTTACCGACATCTGACGGATTTTGTTAAGATCGGGCTCACACACACACAAGGATCACATTTTAACCCCTAACCTAAAGAGTTCAGAATTATCATTAGCACCTACCAGCCTGACTTTTCTTCATTTCATCAACAAACGTTTTCTGCAGAGCTATCTCACCCTCGAGCTTGGCTGTACGACCAGCTGATATCACTTTGCCTAATTCTTCATTCTCTTGTAACAACATCTTACACTTGGCCATCAGACGTTTTCCCGTTTGACTGTATGCGCAATAAAAGAACTGGTTACTGGTCAACTAGAACATATACGTTTAACCCACATGTAAAAAAAGTGAGCAAATAACAATAACTGTAAATCAATTAGTGATGACAGGGGGATGAGAAAGTTTTAAATATCATCTCAGTCTCGTTTTGCAATATGGCAATCGCTGATCACCCGAAGAAATTCAGTCACAGAACTGGCATACAATAAAGTAATAATCTTTCATTGCGCAGACAATAAGTAGCTGCGGGAGTGGTGGACAAAAAATGAGACGGACTGCAAGTATGACATCATGCAAGTGTTTACAGGTTCTTACACTGCTTATGACCCAAACGTCCAAAGCTGTTCAGGATCCAGACGTTTCAAGTAGGGTAAAACTACTCATCATACAGGTCGTCTCCTATATTCCCCTCACCTCCCACCCCCCAAATCAATTATTATAAACATTATGTTCAATGGAAGATATTCAGTTCTAGCAATGGATTTATACACCACATGCAAATATGACACCATCAATTATGTGCCAATAAATGTGGTGTTGAGTAACTGGGCCTTAGTGCTGGTCACACATGGGACATGTTGCTGAGGAAGCACATCCCATAAATACAGGTATTAGCCAAATTCAAACCCTCGACCTGGAGACTGGCACCATAATGCTATAACCACTACACCGTCAGAGTGCCCAGTATTAACTTTTTTATTAAGATTAAAAGGAAGTAGGTTTTTATCAAAAAACACCATGTGGAACTATTTCAGCATGACCAACCATAAATCTAGTATACGTAACAGTGATAGAAATAAAGGAAACATTTTCACTTTTCTACTGAACAAGTGAAAATTTTCAATCTACTTGTCCGGCAAAAATTGTCAGCCGATTAAAAAAAAATTTTTGGTTACTTGTTCGACCAACTGGCCAATTAAGCAAAACTACAAGCTTTGTAATTGAAAACAAACACAATACATACAATTTGAAAAACATAATATTACATTTATTATGATAATTAATATCTATGCTAGAGCTACAGGATCCTATCAAGACTAGTGTTCTCAACCTTGTTATGCAACCACCTGGATTTCCGTAATTCAGAAATCAGCCAGAAAGAAAAATGAAATTAGTCGGTTCCTGACATGATCATATTCTGACATGGTTTTGCATTTTTTACCAATTGTATTAAATATTGTTCAGTCCTGCTCAGCTTGTGAAGAATGCTTTTATAGTAAAGCCAAGATTCCATATACGCAGTATGCATAATGCGACATGCAAATACGACATTGTAGTATCCATGTGTTTCGAATACCCCCTTGCCTGGACACTTGAATCGGATGGCTGATTTGTAAAATTCTGGATTCAAACGTCCATTCGCATACACAGTTACACATATGTACGACTACACGTTTTCCATTTTTTGTCACATTCGGATTTGCATAATGCATACTGTGTATATGGAATCTCCACTTAAAACTGCATAAATTGTGCTGATGTGTTGTTAAACAACATTCATCCATCCTAATGCTGCATAAAAATAAATTCCAGATTCCCCGTCGGGCAGCGTTTGGATTTAACAGACACATGCCCACTGGTGTGATCCTGATTATTTGGGAAGTTTGCAAAATTTGAAACATATGCATTTTATAAGGCATCTCCATAACAAAAATTTATATTACTTTAGCCGCTACAAGAATTAAAGGAAAACACAAATTTTCACATGTCCACAGAACTAGTGCTATTTAGAGCACTGCCTAATATCAAAATTGACCGCCTCGGTGGCCTCACGGATTAGAATGTGGGACTCCTTACCCATGCTTTTGCTGTATGGGATGTTGGAGGTTTGAATTCTGGCTGTGGCACTATAATAGGAATAGTTTTTCATCCAACCAGGCAACTGGCAAGGTTTTCTCCACCGAATATAGAAATTTCTAAATTTGTATAGAATTAGCCTCAAATGGCAAAGCATTAAATTAAAGACCATGAGTGTCTCTCTCATTTGAGGTAGCCAGCCAAGTAAAATAACTATCATTTCAGCCATTATTATTATGCTGTCTACAGGCAGAAACTGAAATGTGTAGGAGCTCAAGCCCCATCATATCATAAAAAAATCACACAGTAGCATTTTCTCTATATCTCAGCATACAAATAACTTCAGTAAAATAAGACTTTATCAAGTCAAGTTATCAACAGATAATCATTGCCAATACCTGTCTGATGTGAACTTCCAAGCTGCCAGGTCATTCTGAGCCTGTTCCAACTTTTCTTTGAATGAATCCACTTCCTTACACATCCTCTGGAACATCAGATTAATAGCTGGATCCAAGAGCATGGCTCGGAGCTGGGTCGTGCCAGGATTCTTTGTCTGTTTAAGCTCCTGAATCTGATTCTATAGATAAATATTCACAAACAAGTCAGAATAAATGAATCAACTTACTGTAACATCATGAATCAAAGGACCTTCAAAGACAGATAATTTAATTTACAGGATAATCAAACATCATACAGACCAGATATTCCTGTACTTCCTGTTCTTTGGTCGTAAGTCGCATAACAAGGACATTTTCTTTACGTGTCGCATCAACCTGCTGCTGTTTTAGCTTATCATCTGGATCAGTACGACTATCATCAACCTCCTAGAATTGACATTTAAAGTGGGTAAATTCAACTGGTAGGTAGCCTTTTCTATTAATAACAATAAACACCCACAAACTTATCATCAGTCTGTGAAAATATGAAAGATTCCTCCAAAAACGTACCAGCTTCTCCATCAGCTTTGTTCTGTAATGATTCTATGTAGCTATCCTGCTCAAGCAGCCTGAAGAAGCAGAAAAACATATCATATACACTGTGAAAGGATTGCTCTGAAAAATAACATTATAACCAGAGTGTCATATACATATTTTTCCATATTCCTCATATTCTTTAATATATGAAAAATAGAGCTAAAAAAAGGACGAAAAGATAATCAAGATTTTTTAAGCAAAATTATTGTTGATTTCTGTAACTTGTAAACATACACAAAAAACATGAAATCTATTCATGCTTGACAAAAAAATGAGTTTCCAGGTGTTGTACGACAAACCCAGCTGTATACAATCACTAATCACAGCGCTCCCCCTATAAAAGATCAGTGCCTCTTTAACTGATCAAAGTTGTCAAGAACACACATACTTGTCAAATATTATAACAACAGCAAACTCTTGAGTCATTGAGTGACTCAAGATACCTAAAACAAGTTTTCAAAAAAGATTTAAACCTTTAGAGAGATGATGCAAAAAGTAGGGAGCTGCTACTCTAAACGCACAATCACCATGTGACTTGAGCCAAGACTCGGGCACCAGCAATAGTATAAAATCTTAAAATGGATATGCTGTCTAACAGAAAGCTAATATAGATTTTGAAGAATTGAGGCCATATGATATTTTTGAGTATTAGTCACTATGCGAGTTGCACTATTCTGAATTCACTGAAGGTGATTGATGTCATAATCAGATACGCCATATAAAAGGGTTACAGTAGTCTATAAAAGGTGTAACAAAGGCATGGACCAAAGTGACAAGTGATTGCTGTGTCAAGAATGCTTTTAAACAGTGAATGTTCTGAAAGCAGCTTGATGTTCATACATTTGTCAAAAATAACCTAGATTTGTTTACTAACCCATTATGGGTAATGGAAGATGAACTCATCTGTTATGCTAGTGTTTCTAACAATTTCACAAAATATGGCAAGCCAAACAGATAATATTTGTTTTATTATCAATAACTCTATAGAGTCATCCAAGTTGTATACAGTGCATTAAATAAAGAATTACCGTTGTATTAAATCTTCACGACTCAGTTTTTCAACATCTTCTTTCTGTAATCTTGGCTGAAAAAAGGCATTAAATATAAAATTAATTTCTGAACTCATGATATAGTAATGACAAAAATTAACAATATCATCAAAAATATTTGATAAATTCACAGTTATGTAACGTTATTGCTGACTCCCAAATAAACTACTCATTCAAAATATAAGAACATGAGCTTCATAAACATTAAAACTAAACTTGAAATGATATAGGAACAAAGAGCAGCACTGACAGTACTGGCTCCTGTATAACTCAGAGGCTGGGGTCACATTATTGGTCGGCAGAGAGTGGAGGTCGTCTTCACATGTTGGGTATGTGTGCATTAGTGGTTGAAAGTTGGCACAATACTTTTTGTCAAGCCAATTCTTCACATATTTTCCCCACTTGAGAACATGAGGGACATAGCACTGTACCATCATGTAAATTATACAATATAATCATTTAATCCAATTAGAATGATTAATTGTGACAATAGAGCCAATGCTGTGATATTGCCTAACAAAATGCAGCTTCGGATTTATTCCCATGCTACAAATTCCAGCAGTGGATCATGAACTGGATTTTTATTCCTAATCAATGTTATATAGACCGCTGGAATTCACCTTGTTGTACTCTCATGATTAACTTCACTTTCTCTCCGACAGAATAATATTTCACTTCAACATTCTATTGTTTTATGTCTATTGTTGTGTTGTACATTTAAGGATGTGATAATAATGACGGAAACGTAGTTTTTATCTGGAAACATTTTCTCTACATGTCATTAATAAAACGCAAATAATAACTGTGAACCAAGTGCCAAATAATCAGAAATATAGGTAGTGGTGATTAGGTGATCAATTAAAAAATCTACATGAATGCGTTTCTGTTAATAAGCAAAAAAAATTAAATTAACTAATTCCTTACTTTAGGTTACACCAAATAGTTGACAAACTAGATAATTAGTGACCGTCAGTTTTGACAAAAGTTTTCAAACTTTATTTGAATTTTGGTGAATGGTTAAGTGTCTATAATATGCATGGATGTCCAGTGGACTGACGATTGAAAATTACTAGACTACACTACGGAAAAGCTAGGTAAGCCATTTAACATTTAAAAATAATATAAACACGAAAGTAACAATAACAAATTTCAAACTTTGATCCAAAATGTTCTCTTATAGAAGTAGTCAAAAATGAAGTGGGTATATTTAAAAACATGGTTTTTGCCTGGTGTAATTTCTGCTCAAATTATTACAGTTTCTTGGGTGCACAACACATACATATACTTAAGATCGCATCCTAAATAAAAACATATACTTAAGAGCACATCCTAAATAACAGAAATCATTCAATTACCCGCTTCACTGGTGGACCTCCATCCTCCGACATCTTCAATGGGTCCCTAAAACAATTAAAAAAATTACAGTATCATAACAGTAAATACAATTCCTAAACATGCTATACCAAGTGGTGAGGGCAAGCTCCACATGGACTAGACAGTTGTTTAAAATATTACTACATCACTACACAATGCCATCATCAAAGATTTGAATCTGCTACATCTACGTTATCTACTTTGTTAGGGATCTAATGGCTAATCTTCTTACATATTATATAAGGTTATAAAAGTTTTCAATGTGATATTTTATGTTCATAAAGCCCAAAAAACAAATCATGTAACACTTTTACTTTAAAAATACAGAGAAAGCCATCTATAAAACACTTCAACTCACTACACAAACAACCTTGGAATATTCAGTAATAATCAGAATGTGATGAACATGGCAGTTGAGTAAATTTATACAAAACTTAAATAAAAGATTATACAATCAAGAAAAAGTCAAAAGTAATTTTGTTGGTAATGACACAGACACAAACTTCTATATCGTTTAACATATTAATTTCACCGTAAACGACTTTAATGGCCATCTTTTCACTTTTGTCGTGATTTGATTTGTTCAACTTCAATCAATGTCCATTTATCATTTATGTCCATGGGGAGTTTACCCTAACACACCATACAAGCTAAAATTCATGTTCATGATGTTGATGATCAAACAGGTTAAAGCATAGTTCATGTGATTTACAGTCTTAATATAATTGTTGTGGGTGTATTAAACCTGAATGAAACATTTACAGATGCGAGAGGAATCTAAACACAGCAATGTCAAGGACGGTACCAAATATTACGACTACCTCCAAATAAATATGCTTCTACCAACAGGCGGGGCAAATAATTGGCATTATTGGGACCCCAAAACAATTAGAAACAACTGTACGAAGATTTACAAGCGGTAAAATGTCAAAAGTGTATATAAATTAGATATACACAACCAAAATGGCGGTCGCGAATGTAAACCACGGGCGTTGGACCCTCAAAATCCAAAGAGATGTTGCTAAATATCTGACACCCAATACCATGTAATAAATCAATCTTACCCTATCTATCAAAAATGTCTTTGGTGGTCGCTATATACTATTTGTGGTTATTTAGCATGAGGCAGAAAATGTCCAGGACAATTTGTTAATGGTAATTCAACGCGTTTGCAACCGTAAGCGAGGGCCGCCATGTGTATTTTACAGAGGCTTATGGGTAATTGGAAATTATTTTCATATTTTCATAAAAATATATATATATTAGCATTTTGTTAATTTAGAAACTCCTATTCATTATTAGTGACGTTAATTTGTACAAATGTTCGCAAATTATTTTGAATTAAAATGGCCAGTAAATAGTACAAATAGCTGCCCCCTGGTGAATGAAGTATAGAACCGCTTGACAGATTCTGGAAGCAGATATCGAAATGTTGGCAAATAGCTTCAGAACATTAAAAAGGTGAATATAATTGTAGAGTAATTAACATTATTTCTAAATATGTAAATTAAGTCACTGTAGTATTGAGCGCATATGTGCATCCTTTTTTTAATGTAAATGTTAACAAATATTGTAAAAAATGGAGTAACTAACTCAGTAGTGAGTAGATCTGTCTGGAAATGTGACCTTCATCGAATTAAAACATTCCTTATCACCGGCTTATGATATCAAATAGGTTCTGCAAGCTTGTATTGTATCTTTTTTGTTCCAAGCTTATTTTGCTGTATCATAAATAATAAAGGTGTGTCGTATTCTTGCTTTTTTCAGTCATATTTGGTTCTTATTCTTACATATGTTTCGGCCATTATGACACAGACAAACAGCCTTAACAGGTGTTTTGTCTACTGCATGTTAAATGATGGAGTAATTTAGATATGGTTTTTCCTTTTATTTGCTAACAGGGTTATTCCACGTGGTGGAAACTCAACCTGGGTATGTACTACAGTACATGCCAAGCACACCTTGCCAGATTTACCATATGATTATAATGCATTGGAACCACACATCAGTGCGGATATAATGCTGCTTCACCACACAAAGCATCACCAAACATATGTAAATAACTTGAATGTGGCAGAAGAAAAGTTTCATGAAGCTACAGAGAAAGGTGGGCTTCATCAGCACTAGAGGTATAGCTATGTAAATTCAGGAATTTCCACTGACTGGCATGTTTAATTTATACCAAAGTTTGATGAACAACGTGGAACACTTTCAGTGATGCATTTTTATTATACTGTGTACTGTTTAAAATATCAGTTTCATTAATATTTAAGTATTAATTTATAAATATTGTTCCATTATGTCATGGAGAGATTTAATTCCCATCATAATGAATGCAAAAATATTAATAATCCTAAGGTAGGCCCCGGCCGCCCGTAGGGCATGTTTCTTGTTGAAAATTGATACACACCTGTGAGGTACTCTTAATGATTATTCATAAGACGTGTGGACGCCTCTGTGGTCTAGTTGTTGGCGCGTCGGACCACAGATCACTACCACCTGAGTTCAAATCAAGGGCGTATCTGAAGGGTGTTTCATCTTTGACTTCATTATCTTTGGAGGTCACTCGGCCCATTTAGCCTACCGAGTGCACAAAAGTGGCTGTAAAACATCAATCAACATCATCATGAGACATGTCTTTCTACTGGTCTAATACTGTAATGTTGTATATTATCTCAATGCATTCCAGGTGAGGTTACTGCAGCAGTTTCACTCATGCCAGCACTGAAGTTTAATGGCGGTGGTCACATCAATCATACCATATTCTGGAAGAATATGTCTCCTAATGGTGGTGGGGAGCCATCTGGTGATTATTTTCTTTTGTTTATTTATAGCACCTCATTATATATCCATTATTCATACTGTGCCACATGCTCTGGTGCAATAGTGGGTAAGCATGTCACAACCAATACTAAGATTCGTAGGTTCATATCTTGGAATGGGTCTCATTTTTACAGATGGGTCTGTCTGACTGGGTTAAGGAATGAGCCATTTTAAGAGTAGACCTTTTGGTGATGTAAAACACTCTGGGAGCAAATACCATATAGATATTTCATGTGTACAAAATATGACAAAAACAGGTTATTTAGGTTTTAAGAGTAGACCTTTTGGTGTTGTAAAACACTCTGGGAGCAAATACCATATGGATATTTCATGTGTACAAAATATGACAAAAACAGGTTATTTAGGTTTTAAGAGTAGACCTTTTGGTGTTGTAAAACACTCTGGGAGCAAATACCATATGGATATTTCATGTGTACAAAATATGACAAAAACAGGTTATTTAGGTTTTAAGAGTAGACCTTTTGGTGATGTAAAATACTCTGGGAGCAAATGCCATATGGATATTTCATGTGTACAAAATATGACAAAAATAGGTTATTTAATTTTTAAGAGTAGACCTTTTGGTGTTGTAAAACACTCTGGGAGCAAATACCATATGGATATTTCATGTGTACAAAATATGACAAAAACAGGTTATTTAGGTTTTAAGAGTAGACCTTTTGGTGATGTAAAATACTCTGGGAGCAAATGCCATATGGATATTTCATGTGTACAAAATATGACAAAAACAGGTTATTTAGGTTTTAAGAGTAGACCTTTTGGTGATGTAAAACACTCTGGGAGCAAATACCATATGGATATTTCATGTGTACAAAATATGACAAAAACAGGTTATTTAGGTTTTAAGAGTAGACCTTTTGGTGTTGTAAAACACTCTGGGAGCAAATGCCATATGGATATTTCATGTGTACAAAATATGACAAAAATAGGTTATTTAGTTTTAAGAGTAGACCTTTTGGTGATGTAAAACACTCTGGGAGCAAATACCATATGGATATTTCATGTGTACAAAATATGACAAAAACAGGTTATTTAGGTTTTAAGAGTAGACCTTTTGGTGATGTAAAACACTCTGGGAGCAAATGCCATATGGATATCTCATGTATACAAAATATGACGAAAACGGGTTATTTAAAGCCTTGGTCAGAATTAGAAAATCCAGAAAAGCACTCCATCTAAGAAGAGATAAACTTATGAATTTCTTTATTTTCTTCATATGGTGACTTGGAGAGAGGGGAAAAAGCTTCTTGGCTTTGTTCCAGCGTGTTGTAGGGGGATGCTCTATTATAAGATGGTTCGTTAATAGCTTATTAATGACTTGTTCTAGCTTGTTCTCAATCTGGATCGTGTTTCCATGATCTGTTCTTGATCATAAATGTCATTTGGAACAGGCCTTTTAAACCAAAATCATGTCTCCATTTTTCATTCTGGAATATCATATTGAAAGGAGTATGTTGATGAATTTTCTGGAGCCGAGATCGCAGTTGGATTATGGTCTCTCATCAGTGTGCACTCAGCAGCCAGTGTGTGTGTTGGGAGAATGGCTCATGTCCGTTACTGGTGACAATTTGATGCTGGTCAGTTTTCTGTTTGAATTTGTTTCCAGCATATACACGCAGACACACCAGATACTTGAAACATGTGGCATGACTGATCAAGAGCACTGATGTGTCGCACCAACACCCAGTTTCAATTTCTCCAAAGAAATGGAAATATCAAGGCATTACCACGATGACCTATCTGATAAGTTCAAAACATTAAAAGCTAAAACAAATGACCAGAATTTTTTTTTTATTCTAAGAACTTTATAAGTTTTACAGGTTTCTTAAAAATCTCCAGACTTCAGTTAATGATAGATCTTATCAATTCAGAATATGTCGTTCCTTTGATGCAGTGGTTATAGCACTGCACTGCAAACGTCCAGGTTCTAGGTTTGAATCTGGCTCAAACCTGTGATTGTGGGATATTTTTCCTTCGGCCTAGCACCAAGACGAAACAACTCATTCCATTCCACTTCAGAATCATAATTAAGTCATAAAAATTATTTGCACGATATTTAATAATGAAAAATACCTGCCCTGATTATTGACTGCTAGCTTATCTTTACTACAGCTTTAGAGCTCTCATTGTGAAGCAGTTTCATTTGTATACATTATTTTATTAATCTTATTATTATTAAATTTATTTACTCGATGTGCGTGAAATATATTAGTGAGCTGTTGGTGCTGTATATAACTTGGATCAAGCTCCAATTAAAAACTAAATTCCTACAGTCCCCAGCTGGAGGCCTCTGTGGCCTGACTGGTAGAACAGTTGGCCACAGATCTATAGCACCTGGGTTCAAACCCCGACCGGGCTATATCAGAAAGGTGTTTATCTTTCACTTCGCATCATTACCTTTGGAGGTCACTAAGCCCAGTTAGCCTTTCATGTACACAAAAGTGGCCGTAAAACAGCAACATTTAATATAGTCCTCCCAGTTTCAGAATGGTTAATTGTAAGATAGTTGTATAACAGCACCATCTAGTGAGACCTTTTGTCAATGTATCTCACTGAATAAACCCTGGATTAGATTATATTACTTTATGCCAAATAATTTGATGTTTATGATTACTGTTAATTGTCTTCTAGGGGAGTTAATGGAAGCCATCAAACGTGATTTTGGGTCATTTGAGAACATGAAGACTATGCTAAGTAACTCTACCACTGCTGTCCAAGGCTCTGGCTGGGGATGGCTTGGTTATAATAAAAAGATGAAAAAGTTAGAAATAGCAACTTGTGCCAACCAAGATCCATTAGAAGGAACCACGGGTAAATATGTTTTATACACGCACTCACGCAGAAACCAAGAATTTGTTGTTATGATGTATAATAATAATAATATTTTAACAGACTGCTTTAGACACAAGATTCTGTTTTATTACAAATGTTATGTCATCCAATCTTGTTTCAGGACTCGTTCCACTTTTTGGTATCGATGTCTGGGAGCATGCTTACTACCTCCAGTACAAAAACGTTCGTCCCGACTACGTTAAAGCAATCTGGAATGTGGCCAACTGGGCCGATATAACGGAGCGCTACAACAGCGCTAAAAAATAAACACAACAGCTTCTATACCTGCTGCTTTCCTGAGGATAGCATAGCAGCTTGTTACAAACTGTTTATTTCTGTGCTGTCTGACAGTATTTGCTCATTATCATTTAGTAATGGGATCCCGGTGAATTTATTGCAATGACTTTTGAAATCTGACTGATTGAAACCAGATTTAAACAAAAATTGTACTGATAATTTACTGTAATGATGGCAAATTGTTAAAGGAGTTCTCGTGATATAGCATTTAGAAATTTGTATTATGGATGTGATAATGCCTTAATAAAAACGATCCTTTGTGTACTTTTTGTGCATTTTCTTGTTTTGTTTGTTGTGAATGGACTTGATCCTTTTGTAAGCAGTTAGAACTCGTTAATAACTAAATTATATAAATTACAATTACTTATTTTAATTTCTAACTAATAAAGTAACAAATAATTAGTTTCTCAAGTAATAATAATAACTACAAATATTTCCCTTTATTTGATTCAGCTACTTGATCATGGGTTGAGCAAACTATTCTTTAAGAAACTGATTAGGTCAAAAAAAAAATTTAAGTAGCTATTTTGAAAACTGCACTACTAAAGTGCTCCTTACGATTTGGGTAGCTAAAATTTGTACTTAAATTTTATGCGGTTATTTCAGAATTCATGTGAAAAATAGTATTGGTGATTTATTAAAATTGCCACTTCCTGCCAATAGTTTGTTTGCTTTAATGCTTCTGGTAATGGATCAATTTGAAATTGATGGTATCTCCACGTTTAGTACTAGTTCCCTACACCCAGTTTAACTTTAAGATAGGGCATACGAGTACATGTATAGTCCCCCCCCGTCATAGACCCTACTTGCCCCGGTGTTTATCAGTCCCTGAATATAGCATCACTCCTGAATGCTATAAAAGTTATAGGTTTTATTAGTGCCTAAATATTATTGAATTTACAAAGAATAAAAAATTAAATTAACAATTAAATGTATACAAACATAATGAGGTTGCGATTATGGTTGGGACAATTATGCATTGGAAAGGGTTTTTCAGGTAAATCTATTTTAATTGGAGTAGTATTTAGTATGGAGACACAAAAGTGGCCTCATTGCAAAATTGACTCGAGAAGGCTGAGAAATATGTGCCTTGCCAAGAGGTTATTTGTAAACAAAATACATACAATGTTCTATGTAAAATGCCAAGATTTATTTTTTACCAGCAACCATTTATACATTTTTGTAAATAGATCTATATAGATGATGATTATAATATTGTATTAGATACTCATGCCAATATATCAACACGAAATTACCTTGAAAGAAATACTCATATTATTAAGTGGTTGGAATATTATAATGAAATTATAAAAATTGTCCATTGTACTCAAAAGTGAAAAAAAATTACCTACATATTTAGTTATATTCATGTTGACCTAAAAAATTATTTCTGAAATATAAATACATATTTTTAGTCTATAATAATTGCCGAAAATATGGTTTATTTGTTTTAAAGTTGAATTTTTGGAATACAATACAATTTGAAATTGTCAGTGTGGTGTTTAAAACAAATGAAGTCGCGTTACTGCACGGATCACCTTTATCTGTTGTAACAGTGTGTAGTCCTAATTAACCTTAATCCTTTCATAACAGCACAGACTCCACCCACTTTAACTTATTGCTGCATGTGTTGTAACAACTGAAAACTCTTTAACTTGTAACAACTGAGAACTATTAATTATTGAAGTAATATAGTATTATGGTTATCTTAACTGCTATGTACCTTATGTCAGTGATACAAGTTGTGGGGTCGAATCCCACCGTAGGCATATAATTTCAGCATAGTTCATCATGTTGGACTACGACTGAATAGACTAATTTTCATGGAGGGATGTAATTCACGTATGATCCCTATTGTGGAGACATGAACAGTAATAACAAGCCCTAATAACATTTTCTTTTCATTAACCCATGTAATATTTTGTTCCAGCACAACCTATGTAGTCCATTTTATAACAGCATAGCTTTTATATATATATATATATATATATATATATACATACTCAGTCAATAATCGGTTACCTCAAAATCAACCAAAACTTCATTAAATGTTCTTCTTTGGTGAAAACTTCGTTCATTTATCATAGCACCCCCCCCCTCCCCAGCTGTACATCCTAATTATGACCAGCACAGAGTCTACAAAACGTGGACTATGACAAATACCCAGTATAAATTAAATGGTGTAACACTTAGCACCTTCTGTATCCGGCACCTCCATGGTTTAACTGGTAGTGCATTGAATCACAGATCACTACCATCCGAGTTTGAATCTCAGCAATGTTGATCACATTTCCCAATTGCAATTTAAAACATGAAAGATAAAATCATGGTTTATAAATGATTTGGCCAGAACACATCAAAGAAACCGTATTTACTTATGCCAATCATGAAAGCTATCATGATTGGCATAAGTTATTCATACACATATCATATTTCCCAGTTCATGATTGCAATTTAAAACATGAAAGATACAATTACCATAGCTCTCTTAATAATTTGTATTAAAGGTCACGCAATTAATTGTCAGGGAGTATGTTAAAATTATACAGTATCAATGATAATCTTTATTAGTGTTAAAATATCCAATTACCTATATAAGCAATTAAAATAATTATGTATCTGAAATTCAGATACTTTTGCAGTGTATCTAGATCAGATTCCATTTTGTCAATTCCACATCAAATTTATAAATTCCAAATTTTCCAATTCCATTTTTTACCGACTCTTTTTTTTACCATGAGTAAGTACTTCGAGAACCTACTAGAAATATACACATAATACTAATAATGCCCAAAGTGGATGTTATTTTATGTAGCTTGGCTACCTTAAATGAGGGAAATGCATACAGTCTGTAATTTACTGTTTCACCATGGGAACTAATTCTAAATAAATTTAGAATTTACCATAAATGGCATATTCAGCAGAGAAAACCTTGCCAGTTAGATGAAAAACTCCTCCTACTATAGTGTCACAGCCAGGATTCAAACCTCTGACCTCCCACATAGCATGTGACCCATACTCTTACTCATGACTGTCTAAATACGGTCAGCAATCTAGTAACACACCAAAAAACACAATATCTAGATTGGAATTCCAATAAGTTTAAAACTTGCTGAATTCCTGAGGTTCAAGGAGAAACCTTGGTGTGGAAATCCCGATCTGCACTATTTATTATTGGATGTAAACAATATGTATCAGACATGGAGTCAATTCCATTTGGTCAATTCCACATCAAATTTATCAATTCAATTCCAACCTACTCTTTTTTTACCTACTACTTTTTACCATGAGTAGGTACTGCAAATACTTACGAGTAACTACTTGGAATACCTACTAGGATTGTCATGGAAGAAATATTTCTGAATTAAAAAAATTACATGGTAAATTAATTCCAAATCCAGTTTTTTAAACTAAGCAATTCCAATTGCCCATCAATTCCAAAATTGAATTGACCCATGTCTGGTATGTACACTGGCTAATATAATAAACGTACCAAGAAAATGACATACTAATGCAGCCACTCATGGATACAGGCAGATGAAGAGAAAGATGTACTGATTGAGGTAAATACGCACACAGTACACACACAATCTGATTATAACTTGGCCTTCCTGTATTCTGCAGCAGTTGGTTTGTCAGTGAAGTCATACAATGGCGTACTCAACATGGCACCACCATCAACGGGTAACAAGACACCAGTAATTCTCTTGGCATCATCACTAGCTAAGAAAACCATTGCTTTGGCTATGTCTGTAGGCTGTAATATTTCCTGCTCCAACAAGTGTGCTTTCTTGGCATAGTCTTTCAAAGTCTGAAATGCAACACTTGGTAGTAGTATTGAATATCACTGATTATCAGTCAGCATGCTAGTAATCCTAGTTTCATGTGTCGAACAAGTTTCAGGAAGATAGAGGTCTCTCTTTATATATATATATATATATATATATATAGAGAGAGAGAGAGATGAAATTATATACTTGTTAGATTTTTTACTGTTTCAAATAGAATTAAAAATGGAATCAAACTGTAAATTTATAAGTACACATATATCTGTGGCAAAATAATTTAGTGGAATTACACCAAAGTAAATATGATAAAATGTAACCCAAGCTTATATTCCTAAAGACAAATGAAGTAGAATATATTAAATTTATTAAAAAAAACAATTAAATGATATCTGCTGACCTGTGTCAAGGGAATATTATTCTGCAAACTCAGACAACATCAATACAAATTGGTTGCAAATATTAATGTGAAAGTGTGTTAAACATGATCGATTAAATTCTGGGAACCTCACTCACCCGTATGCATTTTGCTCGAGTAAATCCATAAGAAGCAGTCAGGTAAGTATGAGTGCTGCCTGGTCTGTAGCAGAAATCAAAATACCATTAAATAGATAATTTCAACAAGATAGAGTTTTTATGATTAGCAATGTTCATCATTTAGGATGGCTGTAGGTCTTTTCTCCAGTCTACTTATTGTGGATGAACTTCAGAAAAGTTGCGGTGCCTTTGCTATATTTTTATGTGAAATTTGTTTTATTAAGTACAAGTGTACTCTCATCTGGAAGATAAAGATAGCTTTCGACTTGCTTCATTAATGATTATTTTAAGCATTTTGGAGAAATGGACCTTTATCTCACTGTGGGGCTAAAGAAAACACCACTGAACAATTGACTGTACCAACACAATCATATTCAAATTTTGTTTCAGTTGTATATTAGAAATATACACAATTATTTAAATCATATTCAAGGAACACAAAATAATGCATTCCGAGTAAATTGGATTTGTTGTATCATTTGGTTCATATGTGTTTGAGTTCCAGTGGAACAATATACGATAAACAGTTTTTAATCTTAACCGAGTTGCATTTGGATATTTATTAAAATTAGTGACTTTGTAATAAGTTCTAAACATTAGTTCTTCAACCTACTTGAATGAATTAAGATAAATTAAAAGAACTCACAAGACTGCATTCACTCGTACGCCATATCTTCCTAGCTCTGGACAAAGCAAACAAACATATTAATCATTTAATTTGTGGCCTATAGATAATATTTAATGCAAATGTTTTATTTCTTTAAAATATGAAGAAACTGAGCAGTCAATGCTGTTTAAAATTCTAACACATAAAAATTATCTTGCTAAATACACAAACTCTTGTATTGTAGGATGCTAACACAAATGTTAGGCAGCATATTTATTATTATTTACCTGCAGCCATGCACTTAGTCATGTGATTTAGAGCTGCTTTAGCTGTGCTGTAAGCTGAGGAATCTGGACACTGAAGAAAAGAAACCCATAATAGGAGGTGGAGGGTTGTGTGTTTTAACATTCTTTAATACACGTGCACCAACAGAAAAGCAAACATTGCTTGATTTAGTCTTAACACTTGTCACAACTGAAACAAAAACTCTTAAAGGGATAGTCCACCTTCATTTCAATGTTTTAGGACTAATACAGCTATACTAACAAATGTTGTGAAATGATCACCCACATATTAAATAATCCAGTTCAAAGTGCTGATTAATTTACTTTTAATGGCCTGTCGGCACTGCCATTTTGAAGCTAGATGTAGCCCGGAAGCTCCTGAATGCTGATGTCACTTGAATGTATCCGGTTGACATTCTGTAGAGCCCGTACAAAAGCATGTAAACAAGTGTGAGCAAAGAATTATTCCAGAACATAACGCAACTGCTTTGTTAAAATTACGTCATGAATGGCATACAACCATATCAGTTTGAACCAGAAGGAACCTGACAAGAGGAAGATTATTCAAAATGGCTCAGATATTAACGCTCAAGAGAAACCATAATCTGCATCAGTATATGTGATGTCACAGCATTTAAGTTTGCTCCTTCCCACCTTCAAATCTGGCTTCCGATGCAGCCATAATGGCGGCCCTCCAGCAATTTGGATTATTTCCCTATATCAGGTATATTTCGTGATTATTATTGTGGAATATTTTGTTACTGATCTAAGTATTATATATATTTTTTTAAATTCTGATAGTGGACTGTCCCTTTAAGGGGCTACTCTTTAAGATGACACCTGGTTTAGATCCAGTAACCTGGGAGGGGGATCTTTATAATGTGGTACACTGCTTAACAATAACATGGTTCACCAGCACCGAAAAAAGAACAGGCATAAATTGATAAATTGACATGATTATAATAATGGCAGAAATGAGTTATTTTATGTAGCTGGCTACCTCGAACGAGGGAGACCCATATGGTCTGTAATTTACTGCTTCACCACGGGGACTAATTCTAAATAAATTTAGAATTTACAATATATGGCATATTCAGCAGCGAAAACCTTGCCATTTGCCTGGTTGGATGAAAAACTTCTACTATAGTCCCACAGCCAGAATTTGAACCTCTGACCTTCCACACACCACAACCAAACATGGGTAAGGATTGCAATGCCGTAAGCCACGTGACCATAGAAGCAGTCTATACTTACCACTATTACACCAAAAACAGATGTATTGTTGATAATAACACCTGGAAAATTGAGTGTGTGCGCACGTGTGACTTAGAACATATAAACCTCCAACCAAAATTGACGAGGGACATTGACAGTATAAAGTCAAAATAATTCTGAAGTTATGACTTACCTTTGTTCTTGATCAGTTCATCGACGAAGAGCCCACTCAGCTGCCATGGGGCCCTAACCATGAGAGAATAGCAATAGTCAACCGATACAGGATTACCCTGGGAACTCCTCAGATCAGGATAGTGTAAAGTGTAAGGTATTCCTCCTCCTGCATTATTCACCTGTAAGAGCAGATGGGTCTCATTGACACTCATAGACATTTAGTCCTTACTATAACACAGTAATGAAGTTCTAATTAACCAATATATGAATTACATCTTTCAATTAATAAACTGAAATACACACTTACTTACCAGTACATGAACAGTGCCAAACCTCTCCAAGGTTGCCTTGGCAATGGCCTTTACCCCTTCTTCTGTGGACAAATCTGAAGATACTGCCTCAACCTGGACTAACATCAATTGATTAATGTTAATAATGACTTGGTCTGATCAGCTTACTTGTGGATATGACTTTTTTTGTTTTTATGGAAAATTGAAACTCCTGTGCATGAATAAAGACAGGTTCACACATGCACACAGAGAGAGAGAGAGAGAGAGAGAGAGACAACACACACACCAATATATATTATATATGTGTGTGTGTGTTTTGTGTGTGTGTAAAAGAAATTAACATATATGGTATACTCATAGTTATATATATAAAAGTATAAAATTGTAGATTTATATTTGATTTTCATAAACAATATTTATATTACCTCAATGGCTCCATTATTTAAGCATTGTTCAGTGATAGTAAGCAGTTTATTCTTGTCTCGGCCAGTCAAAACCAGTTTAACTCCATATTTTGCAAACTCTAAAGCTGTTGCTGCACCAATACCAGAACTGCCACCTTAATATAAAATAATACGTTTATTAATTATTTTGATATCAAATAAAAACTTACAATAACAGTTGGTCACTAGTTTGACTTCTTTCAATAATGTATGTATTATTTATGTTACTAATGTGTGTGTGTGTCATACTCATGCCAGTTTGAAGGTCTGAATCAGTTAATCACTCTGGAGGGTGGCTCCTCCAGGTAGCTGGTGACTCCCATACTTAAAAAGTGAATCCAAAATAATCCTCCACTTCTGTCTTGACAGATTTCTGTACCTGAAATTTACACCTCTGATATTTTCACCAATTTGACCTTCACTTTTCTCTGTAGTAATTTATTATTGTTTTGTGCCACTATATCATGCATATGTACGTTGAAAGCATTTTCAATTGACAAACACACCTACCAAAAAGCTGATAGTTTATTATGGTGATGATGATGATTGTTTTTTATTGCCACTTTTGTGCACATGGTAGACTAAATGGGCAGAGTGACCTCCCAGGGTAATGAAGTGAATTCAAAGATAAAACACCCTTCAGATATGCCCATGCCGAGATTCGGACTGAGGGTGGTAGTGATCTGTGATCCAACACACTACCAGTTAGACCAAGGAGATGCCCTCATGGTGCTGATAGATGTCACATGCAGATATGACTGCAACCATTAATTGCTTCTCGGTGTTGAACACATGAAAATGGTCACTTAATTATTACCGTCTGCATTTTCCGGGATCTAGGTTGAAAAAATACCTCTTTTTACATCATCTTCTTGTCAAGCATGGGAGTCACCAGCTGCATTGTTCCCGCATCCACAAACAATACAGATTTCCACTGCCTAACTGCACGGTCACCCATACTCATAAACAAAATACCACGTATAGCACCAGTCTTGAACTCCCTGCATTGGTTTTAACATATACAGGTCGCAGTATGAGATCCTGTTGTATGCGTAGAACCCACTTCATATGGGACTGACTCTCGGCACTTGGAAGAACTTATTTTAGTGTATTGGCCAACAAGCTCTCTGAGGTATGAGTTACTCTTAATTAAGTGTAGCAAAAACATGATGATGTGACGGTGACTGCAGCAACCCTGTGTAATAATCTTCCACTGACCATAAAGAAGTGCAAAGCTAAATACTAACCTTTTTATTTCAGTATATCTCATCTGACTATGATATATAGCCACCTATATTCTTAGCGTTCACTTTTAGTGTCAGCCTTTTTTTATCATTAGACACATATTATTTATGATATTTACATTCTACTCTGATAGCTATAATAATCGTTGTATGTATATGATTTGGACTAAATCAAATCAATCAAAAATAATAAATTAATCATGTCTTTCAATAGCTTTATGCAAAAAATTGTAAATCTGCAACATGTACCCTTTTCTACCTTGTTAAGAGCATTTGAGTAATATTTTTACAGAATATCATATATATATATATATATATATATATATATATATATATATAATGACAATCTATATAATGATAATTTGCATAGAGAATAGTGCCATATTTAGATATACTATTATATTTCTAATTATATCACTAAATATCTTTACAATTATAATAAGGGGTCATATCAGTATATGCCTATTGGCTATTCTATATATACTAATTTTGTATCTACTATTGCTAGATCTAGAACAGCCCAACTAACTGACATCACACCAGGTATGGGGTCAAATACATTGAAATGTATTTAAATACAAATCTTATACATTTATGGTCAAATACATTCATTTGTAAATGTATTTAAATACCAATACTTTTGGATGTATTTCAAATACTTTTCAAATGAAAAGAACAAATTCATTGTTTTTCCTTTGCTTTTTATTCTGATACACACATTACATAACATCACAGCATCAGCTAGATTTGTTACATCAATTTATGATTTTTTTTGTTGATTACACCTGAGGAACAAATATTAATTTAATAACTGCAGAAAGTTGTTGGAATATCAGGGTGTATCAGCTGGAATAATGAATGATATATTTATACTGGAAGGTTAGTTAGTCCTCACTTTTATAGGAGAGATGAGATCTGCTCATTGGATTTACTCACAAGATGTTTCATATTATCCTTTGATCCCTTCTAATTATACTACATATAATTGAGGATAATCTCCCTTTGATTGATAAGGAAGCAATCAGAAGTAATTACATCAAAGATATCATTAATGGCCATTCCTTATGATCACAGAGAGAAGACAATTCCTTCATGGTTGTGTGTGTGTGTGTAATTCAGTGATCAGATTATTTCCTGAAACAAATCATGTTGGTGACAAAATATTCATATCAAAACATGAAATAATTTTAGAAAAGTATTTTAATGAATAATGTATTTGAAGAATTAAATATTTTGTGAAAGTATTTAAATACCAATACTTTTCTTTATGGTATATTTTTCAAGTTATATATATATATATATATATATATATATATATATATATTGGTCTGTAACATCAATTAATCTAAATTAGTAATTATTACAGGTAACACTAACAGGGAGTTACTCTTTTGAAGTTTGCCTAGTCCACCATCTGCCATATAGCGTACAATAATATATCTGTGATTTTTCTCCTCAGGACGACAATGAATCGAAATAAGTGTTTTTCACTTTCTTGTGCTATCCTGGTACTTTAATGTATCTATGTATGTTAGTGTTAGTATACATATATGTATTTACATTAGTGTACAAAATAAACCAAATCAAATAAAAGCTCAAATACAAATGTAATTGACCCCATACCTGCATAACACTATGCCAGTATATGATATAACTTTATATCCCATAATATTCTTATTTTCTAACCTGTTATAACGATGACTTTATTCTTCAAACCAGACATCTCATGGGAATTTAATAGCAGACTTGAACTCTTCTAGTTTTAAATAAATCTAATCGGGAGTTCTATTTACCACACGGCGTGGAGTGGAGTTTTTCTTTCAATAGTTGAGGTGAGAAATTCCCGTATCCTCATCATAAACATCTAGATCTACAATCCATAAGTTAGTTGTTGATTCTCTCATGTTAGCATCCATCTAATATATTAATTAACCTTCAATCTGACACCACTATATCACACACACACACACACACACACATATATATATATATATATATATATATGGTCCTCAATAAATTCCAAATAACAGTCATAAAAAGATCACTATTACTCTCATTTTAAGTGTCATGCAATTGATAAGTAGTGATCACCTGGTATTTATATCAATTACATCTTTCAATTAATAACTTGACACATACAATATATATATATATATATATATATATATATATATATATTGTAGACGTTAAATGCTGTTATTATAATCATTTTTGTTTGTACATATAAGTATTTGTATTCTTTCACAATTGGAACAAAATTGTTCCTTTCTTTTGGCCAACACTCTATGTGTGCACTGGCCACACTGCATATGTATGTGTGTGATTTGTGTGAATTGTGAACAACATCCCTTGTCGCTATATATATATATATATATATATATATATATATATATATATATATACGCGCCGTACACACACACATAGATATATAATAGATATTTTCAATGAAGCTGCCCCATCCATATGCAGTACAGGTCGGGGCGGATCTATAGATGAGAGTATTTAGGAAAATAGCCTGAAAAACACGTATAAAATAAACTGTAAAATATATTTGTAACGATTTATTGGTTTAATCGGTTGCATAATTAACATATTGTAACAAAATATTACAAAGTAATTATTTGAGAAAACTGTTTGAGAAAACTAGAAATCGACGGCTGTTTGTTGATCCATGGACATTCGTATAGACTAATGACCTCACATAGTGTTTTTTTCGATATAATGCGTGTAGGGTACGTGGAACAAAGTTAGTGTTAGCCCATTCACCAACTCATGCCACAGTAAATTTTATGAATGTGCATGTGCAGCTATGTTTAATAAATTAAAGACTAATGCCTATACAAATATATACATATTACTAAATGTCAGACAGAAAGGTGAATGATACGTACTCTGGAAGTAGGTGGGACACTTGTTGAGTACCGGTAGATCTAATTATGAACAATATCACAGGAACGCGCTTTATAAACAAGATGTTCGTTGGTTGGTCAACGCTGCGGCGGCTCGGAATGAATCTTATCCGGGAACCCAAGAATGCGCATGATTGGATGAGAGCCGGATCCTAATACCAGGTAGTATACTCGAAGCATTTCGCCCAGAGATTAAGGCAGGAAAATACCCTCCTAACTGATAGAACAGCGGAAGAACCCACAACCCTCCCCACAAAGTCAAGACATGCACATCCCAGGTGAAACCGAAATCCAAAAACAACACCCAACAAATAAGACACAAAACATCACACATATATTGATATAAATCGAGACGCCGCCATAACCAAAATGTCAAAAGGGGATTGTGACGTCACAACCAATCGGCTCCTTTCGGCAAGACTTCGGGAATTTCCGTTGACAATGAACATATATGGATTTGGGCTTATAATAAACCCATCTAAAACGCGACAACCAAAACAAATTTACAACCCGACGTCGTCTAATTAAAGCACCTGAAAAACAATGTATTTCCCACGCAACTAGAACGTTCATTTCGGTATAAACATTACCTTGGACACCGCGGAAGGTGAACAGGTAGAAATAAATACAAAGCCGTGCCAGAACACCAACAACTGACCTAACCATGCACTGGATAAAAGCCTTTACTAGCGTGTACCATTAAATCGCGAACATGATCAACATACTATATGCGTTTGTGAGTTTGGAGGAGGCGTGACAGAATTGTTGCTGTGTTTTGGAGTGCGCCATTTTACGTTAAGGGCTACTTATATGTCGTCAAGGCGTTCGTTTCGTACATCAAGATCGGAACAACTGAGATCATCGTCGACGAGTGTAGCTGTCACGTCCATCGCGATAATTCTTTGTCTCTTGCCGGACTCGCTGACGTGGTGACGAAAGTGTGAATTAATAAATATCTCATCTAGTCCCGATTAGCATCCACCATATAACGTCTGCTTTCAGCCAGACGGCCCCCACATATCACCCAGTTAAGATATCGGAAAGTTGGTGGTGAAGATTAAAATATGAACTCGGCGAATTCCACCAGAGATCGACCAAAGAAAGTGCTGTTTGCTGGAAAGAAGAAGGTTAGTGATGGCCGAAATGAATGATTTATTTGATATAGGCATATTTATTTATCATTAAGGTTAATGTTATACTCGCCCAGAGGATCAACCCGTATTCAACCAGAACCAGAAAACGTTGTAATATTTATCCTAAAATGTTGGTCTAGCCGTGTGAATGATTTCTTAACTGGCTTCGTCTCGAATCTTACATACCATGCAACATTTTCGGATATATATAAACTCGATCGTTCACACTTCATAAAACAGAAATTCTACATAAACGTGCCATACGAACTATAAAACGAGCATTTGACAACAACCACACTAAACCACTATTTAAAAATTGATATATTGCAGTTATGCTATCTATATGAATAACACTTTTTATGAATAACTATGTATCTTATACATTACCTATGTCCCTTGAAAAACATATATCGAGAAGAACATTAAATCGAGAAAGATCACCAAACCTGATATTGAACGATGTGTATTGTATATTGAATGATGTAACTCTACTTTTGCAGGAAAGTTGCCATTATATATATTCCCCATTAGATGGAATAGGCGGTTATATATAGTATCATGAATGTTCCTCTACGAAGCCAATTAAAAAATTGAACCGTTTAATACTATCATCACTTGCTAATCAACTTAACTGTTCTAATGGAAGATGAAAAATAGTTTTGGAACCTATAGCTTGTTTTTCATAAATTATGTTAATATAATCCTTAACAGAATGTAGTTATACTAGCTTCGACCATCGTCATTAATTGATTCCAGCCGACGTGACGTCACCTTGTTTTTTTTGCACAAACCGTACGTAAATATTTTATGACGTAGCTGAAATTTATTGTAGCAAAGTAGCGTAAAAGCGAATTTGACGTAGGCCAAAATGTCTTATAGCGAGGTATTGCTGTATTACTTTTTCTTCCACGTATTATCTGATCTGGTCCTTTATGAAAACAGTTATCGTATCATCATCTTGTCGCTCTTCTCTTGCAGAGCTCCGGGATAATTGATATAATAAATATATACCTTATTCACCTTATAAATTAACATGTATTCTATAAACTGCACATATTACACGTTGGATGATCAGTGGGAAGACAGGCTCGGCTACACTGGCCCTTCAATCTGCATTATACACATTATTACATTGTATTTTATTGAGTATATATATATATATATATATATATATATATATATATATATGAAAATGGAATTTGAAAATAAAATTCAGTTCAGTCAGCCGGGATTCGAAACTCGATTCTCGTGGTCTGTGGGAGAGCACACTATCAATTCAGCTATGGATATATATATACACAATTATGAATTGCGCGTTCATGGGGCGCTTAGAGCACGTCACTGGGCGCCTCCGTGGTCTAACTGGTAGCGCGTTGGATCACAGATCAATACCACCTCATGAGTTCGAATTTCGGGTGGGTATATCTGAAGGGTGTTTCATCTTTGACTTCGCTTCATTAACATTGGAGGTCGCTCGGCCCATATTTAGCCTACCATGCGCACAAAAGTGTCCGTAAAACATCAATCATCATCATCTTAGAGCACTTCGTATAATTGTTTATGAATTACTTCTGTACGAATTAAGTTAGTGAAAGTCATAGAAAGTTTGTGCACCAAAACTGAAACGAAACAAGTGAATTAAAAAAAAATTCTCCAGCGCTAGACATTATTTTACATAGCACCTTAACCGTGCGAGTGATTGAGCAATGCATTCATTTGTCTTCTCGCCTGGAAACCTTTATTATTTTATTTGTTTATGTAGAAGATTGGGAAGAATCACACAATTAAAGATGACCCTGGTAGCAAGTCAACAAACGGTGGAGATGGATCTACTCGAGGTGTTAAAGGAGTAAGATTGTCTATATATATATATATATCAGACCTTTATTCATTCGGGATCTCTTCATATGAATCATTTTATCCGGTTTAGTAGAGTATATGGATTTTATTGTGCTTTTGCTTATCATTAATCGCATGATATATATTTTAACGCATAATCCGGAAACTTAAAGGCGAGTGTTGATGGCCTCGATCTATGCCAGGTCAGAGGTCATGGGTCATTCCGCTCAAACAGTGACGTAGTATTCTCTCATTTGCAACTATAGTTCCCAAATTTAGATATTAATTTCTCGGCTCACACAATTTTTATGAGGTTACCATCTCAGTAACTTGAAAGTGGGACATTAAAGTCTCCATAAAGGCGTAAAGCGTATGCGCTGACATTGAGCATAATAATAGAAATTTTGGTTCATCGACAATGTTGCTGGAGGCAGGATGACACTGGATACAAGAATTACATTTTTATCTGTCGTGATAAATTAAATTGGTTTGTGAGAGAAATCGCTTGAGATTATATCGGAGCAAAATGGCACTTTTTTTATTTCAGTGTGTTCTCACTTTAAGTTTTGTTTGGAAAACTTGAAGCTCTGTACTGCACCTGTTATTTATAAATTCATTTCTTTTTGTTTAATGACAGATTGATGTAAAAGTCAACGTAATGGACACCGTATTTGACTTTATGGTAGAGCAAGAAAGCACAGGGAGACATCTTTTTGAGAAGGTAATACAAAAAAGGGTGATTTTAACGCGAGTAATATTCTTATATTATTCATTATGCCGTTGTTACCCTTGTAAAACATTTATACTTTTGAAGAATGCAAATTAATATATATATATATATATATATATATATACCTTATTTGGTATAGTGGGCTTTTACTGAAAGGGATTTAGCTCAAACATGCTTAAAGGTATCACAGTATTCTTTCACAGTATTCTTATATATATATATATATATATATATATATATGAGGTATATAATACAATAGTAACTATGATGACTACAACAATAAACTTTACTATTACTCTATGAGAAATAAAACTGTGTATTGACTAGACAGGGCCACATTGAAAATCAGAAGTCAGTGAAAATAGTTAGAATACAGGTGTCTTCAGTTGGCATTTCAATGCAGTTGCTGATGCATCTCACAGGATTCCAAACGCTGAATTCTACAGGAATTGTTTCACAAAGGCCTGTTCCTTATAGGTGATATCTTATCCTCAGTACCCAAAGTGAAGTGCAACTTTGTGAGCATAAAGATCTGCGAGGCTGCCAAATCTGAAGCAGATCTTTGATGACTAGTTGTCATATATATATATACTATATATATATACCTATATATATATGCTTTTTTGAACATCATAAATATAAAGAAGATCACTGTTTTATTTTTGGTAATCCTGTGATAATTAATGTTCATTAACGAATGGTTACTGTTTTATTGTTACTACACAGGCTTTTTAAAACAATACTTTAAAAGTTGCTTTCGTAGTATTAAATAAATAGAATAAACTAAATATGATGATTTCTGCACTTATATTTTATCTAGGTGGTCAGTGAACTAGAAATTAAATCCATTTGGTTTTTTGGCCTGATTTATGTTGACCTGAAAGGAAATGAGACATGGCTTCAGCTACACTCTAGAGTGAGTATGCCAATCAACAAATATATACAAAGTTATCTCTAAACATGGCACATTGTAGGATGATTTTTATATATTTCTTAGATGCAAATTTACTATCTGTGTAGGTGTTTTCACAAGTTGTTGAGAAGAAGAAGCCCATCGAGATGAAATTCCGGGCAAGATATTATCCAGAGGACATCTGCGAAGTAACTGACTTTGCATCCCAGGTAATTGATGACAGACCCCCCCCAAAAAAAAAAATGGATGGTGCATGTTTCCACAAGACAAAGCTATGACAATATTATCAGGGTTTTGGGTCGACTCTTCACGAGCCCTGAGCGTCTGCTTTCTTGTATCGTTATTTTGTTTACCGGGGCTCCATTTAAAGTTCATGCTTCCGTCTAACACACATCAGTGATTGAGACTTGATAAATCATGATCCGTTTAATCACGATCCATGGTTAATGAATACCAATGATCCATTTCCGATATTCACATTTCCATTTTCAATAACATCACAAGTAACTTTTACAACAATTCTCTTTTCGACTACATTCACCGAGATCCAAACAAAAACTGATTTAAATTTTGAAAAGAGTTGCCAGATCTAAGCTGGGTCAGAGGTTACATGGATTACGAAACAGCCAATGAGAAATATTCAGGTCCTTCACCAAATTCGAACAACAAAGCTAAGCCAATGACATTCGAATCTGGCATGGGACTCACGAGTTTTCAATTTCAGTTTTAAATATTTCCAAACCGTTACAACATTTTAAACGTACCAAAGTCTGAACAGCAATTAATCATTTCTCTCTAAATATTTCCTAACCGTTGCAACATTTTAAATGTACCCGAGTTTGAACAGCAATTAATCATTTCTCTTTCAAATCACATCAATGTATAAAATGAAGAACATTTACAATCCATATACATAGATATATTAATATAACAAACTTCAATTATTCAAACTCTGATAATATACTGTCTTGGAGCACATTCATGAAACGCAGTCATTTCTTTTCAGAAAATGTTCTACCTACAGGTAAAGGAATCCATTATAACAGGTGATGTATACAGTCCACCAGACACTGCTGTCCTGCTAGCATCATACTCGGCCCAGATTAAATATGGTGATTACTCACCAGAATACCCCAAACAGGAATACTTTAGTAATGAGGTTGTACTACCACAAAGGTAAACTATATACAAATACGAATGTCCAACTGCATGATTGCTTACATGTGACTGGCTTGGGTAGACCTTATTTGAATACAATTCATGGCATGAGGAAGGTAGAACGCATGCGTATACATAATACAATCTGGGCTTTTCATCTTCTCCTATACTGTCTAACTACAGCCATTTTTTTTGTCTCTAAGTATTCTCGAGCACAGTGATCTCAGCTTTCAGGATTGGAAGAAGAGAATCTTCCATTTATACAAGGATCACAAAGGAATGCCAAGGTGATTATTTTATATTTTACGCAAAATGGTCATATTAGGGAAATGTTGCATAAATGTTCCATTCCAGTTCAGTTACTGAAGCAATACAAAAAGGTAATCTAGATAACACATTCTGAAAAATAAATGTGTATTTGATAAATTAAAATATTTCTTGAACATCTTTATATCAGATTACTACTACTTTTATAATCACTAAACTACAATTGTCATTGTGATCATGAATTAACCAAAATACAATATTATGTCCCGACATTCAGTGTGTGCAATTTCAATATTGTAGACATTTTTAAAACTGTATGCACTGGTTATTTGTAGTGTAATAATTCATATTTTCTACAAAGTAGTAAATATTTTTACAGGAAATGTTTCAGCCAAGAGGGTGTATTCTTTGTCTCCGAATTAGAGCTTGTTAAAAATTCATAACTAATACCAGCTTTATTCATTTAGCTGTAAAACGATGCCTTTGTGGCTATTAACTGCCAGTATACACACACACACATATATATATATATATATATATATATATGCATATAAAATCATAATAATGATAAAAAAATTCAAATTTGTATGTTCATATCATCACATGTTCATCACACGTTGTCATAGTGTACTTTACATATAGATCTTGTTTGAAAACAGAGCAGCTGCTATGCTGGAATATCTGAAGACTGCCCAAAGCCTGAATATGTTTGGAGTAATATATTTTGATGTGAAGAATAAGAAGAAAACGGAAATGAAAGTTGGCATAGACTGCTTTGGGCTGCATTTATACGACAACAGAGAAAAGTAATTATCAACAGATTATGTCTGCCACAGAACATACCGTAGTCAAATCTGCGTCATCATAATATGGTATCATATCATTTTAAAACAGTTTTCAATCCAGATAAATCTTTTATAGGAACAAAGATGTTTTAGGTAGCATCTATCTATTTCAACTTCATCTCTTGTAATAAAAGGTTTGTTGTTAAGTGAGATGAACTCCATCAAAATTCCTCGACTTGGTATTATGGTGTCGCTGTCAGCCCAATTTTTCTAATTACCACCCTGTACTAACAACTTAAGCAATCGTTTCTGTTAGCTCATCTCCGAGAGTCAGCTTCCCGTGGAATGAAATAGAAAGTTTAGCTTTCAAGAACAAGAAGTTCACCATAAAGCCACGAGATGAAATGGCACCAGTAAGTAAAGCGGAAAACGTCGGACAGAAATATAACTCGCAAATGTTTAGCTACACAGTGTACTAAAGACTGATAAAAAGCGTTGATTTGATAAGATTCATGTCAATAAACATAAAAGATGCTGATATTACCGAAATAAAGGTTCCCACCAATCAACACTGAGACAAAAATTAATTCATGAAAACTGGTCCAATTACTAATAATTATACATACAGCTTACTATACAGTTAGCTTACAGTGTAACCTGGAACTGCTTGTTTATATGATCATAATCCAATGTTTTGCCTTACAGAATTTCAAGTTCTATCTTGGTCATACGCATGAAGCGAAAGATATGTTGGAGTTGTGTGCAGGCAATCATGAGCTATTCATTCGTCGAAGGCACTCAAACTGCTTACGGTGCAAGTCCTTTCCGAAAAGCAGAGCTGCTTATCCAATGTAAGAATCATAGAAAGTAACAGAACCTTGTTGTTCTCGCAATTAATTTTATCTATGGAAAACTTCCTTTACTCAAAGATCATTGGTGTGTGGTCTCGTCATGAGATGAACCACTATCAATAACTGCATGTTTTGTTGTTCAGGGAGAATCCTCAGGCTGTCGCTTATTTGGCACAGCCTCTATGTTGGAGTGGTTGAGAAACCTCCTCCCCCACCACTCACAGGGGACCAGTATGGAAAGATGTAGCCAAAATATGCTGAGGGTGGTCACTGCCAGAGTGTTTTACGTCCTCAGGGGTTTTTTAATGTCCCCATTTATTTTGAAATAATTCAGTGGAGACGGCAGCACCATTTAACGTGGTCAACCACCCACGATGTTGTGAGCCAAGAAATTAATATCTGGAAAAGTTTCGACCTATTAGAGGGTTCGAACCTGTGACTGTTGGCACTAAGTGCCAGGTGCTTAACCGCTAGGCCACCAGAGCTCACACTATCAATAACTGCTCGAGGTTATTCTTTTATTCAGTTCTACAGCCAAAGACGAAGCGGACGAAGGAAACAACACAACTGATAATGTCCCTAAAGATGCTGTTCACAAAGAGTATATGGAGGTCAAAATTGAGGAGGAAGGCAAGAATCTAAATAATGATGAAATTGAAGATGACCAGGAACACTCTCAGGGTAATTACAGTTAAGATAATATAAATACGGTAGCGGCAATACGATTTTTATGTGTCAACCACGAATCATTTTGGTCTTTCAGGAGAATCTATAAACCGTACAGAATATGATTCCAGCAAAGGTTCGATTGTTAAGGATCTGATGGCCAAGAAAAAGGTTTGTTGTCCTCCAAACAATAGCTAGTTATATTTTTATAATGAATAAAGAGTGGCTAATAAATTTCGGATGAATTTACCATTTAACTTTTACTAAAAAGATATGACTGGATGGTGAAATCAATGCATGTAGATTCTAAAATAAACAAACCTAATATGACGACGTGTTGTGTTCACCGTAGAAATATGATCATCCCGATGAGAAAAGAAGGCAAAGCGAACATGAGGTATCTGTGATGTTTTTTGAGGATAGCCCTAGCGTATCTGCATCAGTACCCTCAACTCCTACAGTTGATGGCCAATGCTTTGAGAATGAAGGAATCTTCTCTCATTTCAAACTGCCCAAAACCAACAAACTAGAACTACATGGCATGTCATCCAATGAGCCTATGCATGTACAGATAGAAACTTTATTCAATGAACCGGTTCAAGTACAGAAAGAAACTTCAACCAATGAATCGGTTCAAGTACAGAAAGAAACTTCAACCAATGAACCAGTTCAAGTACAGAGAGAAAGTTCAATCAATGAATCAGTTCAAGTACAGAAAGAAACTTCAATCAGTGTGCCAGTTGAAGTACAACAGGTAAAATTGAGCAGTGAACCAGTTCAAATACAGAATGAAATCTCAACAAATGAACCAGTTCAAGTACGAGAAGGAAACCTTAATTGTGAACCAGTGCAAGCTCTGGAACAAAGTACTGCTGAAGCAGTATCTCTTCTGCACTTGCACACATCAGCACGAGATACATCAGAGGCTTTTAGCAGTCCGTCGGACATGCCTGAAGGTCCAGCCAGAGAATATTGTCCTTCTCATGGCAACAGAACACTCCAGAAGAAACTTAAACAAGACACAAAAGGAAACTTGAACAAAACCAAGAATCAGCCAAAAGAGAAAGGAAGGCTACATAAAAAGTATGTCATCTTCAAAGGGGAGAATATGCCAGATGAACCACACAGTGAGAACAAGGCAAGTTCATCAGGTAGGTTTTCTGAAAGTTAAGTTTCTGTTGGGTAACATCATTCTCCATAATTGGACAGTTGATGAGAACTGGGTACAGGAGATCACACGTGGACAAAACTTTCTGCTATAAGGAATCTTTATTAATAGATAATAAGATTGGCTGTTTTTAAAATTCATATTAATAAATTTGCAGGTAAAATTGATCATGGTCATATTTTTTCATGCAGTTTCCAATTCACAACACAAAATTTTCAGCATTCATCGAGAGTATCACACTTTTATCGTTTCAGATTTTCAGGTTTGTAGGTTAGATGATAAACAAGTGAACGTCCAGGACAAATATGCTGACCATAACTGGATAAAACTGAAGGTGTGCGAGTATAAACTATAGTGCTGATTATTAGAAACAGTTTCCAGAATGAATAATAGCTATATTTGGTTATCATTTTTAATTTTCAGAAATTGTTTGAAGATTTCCAGAATAATGAAAAAACAACAGAGGTAGCTAATCCGCATGAAACCTCGATGTTTACAAGTTTAGACAAGTTCAAATCATTAAGGAACATCGAGTGTGGTCTTACTAAGTCAAGAATTACAATATTTGAAGCATTGTAAGATGTTTACCACTGGATTCAAAAGCAAATTATGTAGGACTATATTACAGTGATAATTAATTAATGTTCCCTATGTGCTGTGAAACAGATAGGTTATTTGTAATGATCTTGCTTTATAAATGTGTAGTAAAGTTATATTCACAAATTAGAGGCTTATTATTATTTTCATCTGCCATTACATTTTAATTTGTGGCAGAATTAATAGGTGAGGCTGAATGCTATAGAAAAAAATTCACTTACACAAGGATATAATTCACTGCTGGATTACAAAATAAACCCTAAGACATAAATGTTACATAAACATTGTTCATCAACACAATTTTATAAATTAAAATCTTTCTTATGTGTACTATCATCCTAACTTTAATTTAAACATATATATATATATATATATATATATATATATTTCCATGATCATATGTATTCAATTATTGGGTGCACCAATACATCCCCTCACTCACTCACCTTACTGATTCTCATATATTTGTAACAAACACCCACAAAAACACAAAACAATTTGTTAACAAGATATTTTACTACATCATGTATAACAGATAGCCACACAACAGAGTGAGTGCTCTCTGCTCGTGTACATAAACCTGCTCAATGAATCATAATGTCCTAATTATTTTTGTTAAAATTCACTTACGATAATTTTGATGACAAACTTCCAAAACACTAGCCCTGGTTTAATCTTTTTTATGTACAAAAAAGAACTCTGGATGATGTTGCATATCCCCAGACCTGCAGGAGACAGTTCTGGATCAACGGATGAATGACTCAGGCAGCTTCCTTGATCAAGTTGGTGTACGTCTTGACCTTGGTTGCGATGGACATGTCAACATACTTATCACCGAGGTTAACAATCATGCCACCAATAATACTTGGATCAACCTGTCAATAGAAAGACAATGTAGGATAGAATGCATGGATTAAACAATATAAAATATATGCTCACTAAGACAGGTCATATTTTGGTGTGCTTCTGATGATGATGATTGACGTTTTACAGCCACTTTTGTTGCACATGGTAGGATAAATGGACCGAGTGACCTCCAATGATAATGAAGCGAAGTCAAAGATGTAACGCCTTTAGATATGCCCACCCCGAGATTCAAACTCAGGTGGTAGTGATCTGTAATCCAATGCGCTACCAGTCAGACCATGGAGGCACCCTTTTTGTGTGCTTCTGAAAGTTTGATTATGTACTTACAAATCTGATAAATGATTTTACGTTGCCTTATTTATTCCTACTAAATCCTGATAATGGTAAGAAATAAATAGGATGTTTATATAGTGCCAGATTCAATAAACTGTTCTCTGACATTACTAAGGGTGAGACCAAAATAATAAATAAAAGAAAATTTAGGTGATTTTGTATACATCTAGCTGAGACCCCCCCCCCCCCAAAAAAAACCAACAGAGATAGATGAACCAAACTGATATCAGAAATTTTAGTTATAATTTTCAAGCATTCTTCATGGTGTTTTAACCAATATAAGGTATTCGGGGGGGGGGGGCATGTCATAAAGCCGGGAAATAAACAAAAACTTTGTACGATAACCCAAATAGGATGTAATAAAAATTTACTACACAACTTCGACTTTAAGCTCCATTTCATTAATGATGACAATAACAATACTGTACCTGTGTTTCAAGCTGGAGCGTTTCGCCCTTTTTCACGAAGCCCTTCAGTGCATTCTGTAGTTCTTTCAAACTAGACGAATCCAGAGGCTAAAAATAATACAAACAATACGGCCAACATAAATATAACCGACACCAATACTTAATGGCCAACACATCATCGTGGTTATTATAATCAATTAAAATGTGCCACGTAAAAATACAGTGATTAATGGATTATATTACACGTTTTAATTGTACGTGTTTTAAATTACCCTGTAATTGCATCTAAGTATTGTACAATCTAAACTGGTTGGTTATTGTGAGAAAACTGCTCGTCATCTTGGTTACTAATACTAAAATGATCTGATTTAATTATATTGATTATAACAAAGTCTTATCAATATTGTTAATATTCATCCCAATTATAGTATAAATCTAGTTACTGAAATTACGATAATCAAAGACAAAGCCCATTTTAAAAGAAAAAAATCAACATTACTACTAACATGTTCACCTATATTTATATATATATATAGAGCCACACTATGTATGAACAGCCAACATAATTTTAATATTCATCAGATAAGATAAAATAAAAACATATATTTTAACGCGTTATTAATAATAAATCTGGAACTGCTCATTACTTGTGAATAAAAATTAAACCATATTTACTCGAATACTTCACAATGTTATTAGAACGAGAACCTCGGTTTGTTAGATTCCTTTTAACAATCCCATTACGTCTTACCTTTGCTGTGATCACTGTACAGGACACTTCACCACGATAAGCACTCATTATTTTACCAAAGGCCTTTATTACATTGTTCACTTGAGTGATTCGACCATTTTCTGCCAAGGTTTCTGTAATAAGTCGATGGAAAAAACCCACAGATCATCATAGTGGATAAGCAACAACGTAATTATGTATAGTGGGGGGGGGGGGGGTTAGGCAGGGAAAGTGTGGTAAGCCTCGTGGAAAATTATAACATATGGTGCTGTCCAAGTGATTCTGGTTCATCATAGTGTGGTAAATTGAATAGAGCAAAAATGTAAACCACACAAAATAGCCCATTGTTGGAAGATTAAATGCAAACTGGAATGCATCAAAATATCTACCTGGGTTTGATGCGTGTTAATAGTGATACACCGTTATCAATACAATTAATTTAATCTTTGATTTTAATGAAGTTAAAATGATCTATCCACAACAAGAAAACAATCTGCCAAAACACTTTACAATGCGATCTAGCGATCACCGACACTTAAAACTGCTCGATAATATTGTTCAATAATACACATCTTAATACATGGTTAGCCAAAGCTAGCCAATTCTGGGATAATACTCATACAATACATTATTTAAACTAATTATGGTTAATGCTAGTGATATGGTTCCCACAGCCAAGGAAATAATATTTTCCAGGACAAAATTACCATTTTCCAGGACAAATTATACAACATTTAAAGGTAATAAATCAAGATATGTGCGAAAAAGCATATCATATTTATTCAATATATGATCGATTATTTATATATTTATGGTACAACCTCCTCCTGACCCCTCCTAGCTGTCTGATCAACCCACTTTTATTTAAATTTTAACTGACATAGGATATAAAGACTATGTACCAAAACTCTTCCTTCTACAGGGATAATATTTATTCACAGGCTTTTTTTGTTCTAAGTGGATTTTATCACAGGCAATATTTTTCCAGGACATTTCGTAATTTTGTAAAATTCAAGGATATTTTCAGGATCTGGAAAATTCATTATTTTCCAGGATGTGTGGCAACCGTGTAGTGAGTAACATTGGGATGCCTTTCTGACTGTTTATTCATCTCGTCTCTTACTGCACACCACTTGGAAAATCTCCATCCCAACAGACATACACAAATTAGGTGAAAATAAAAAATATCAAACTCAAGAAATATTTTTCTTCAAAATTAATTTGTATGTGGGGTGAAATTGTAACAAACACGAAGAGATCAGGCTCGTCACACTGGATATCCACAACATCTCCGAAGAGAATATTAATCTAGCACTGAACACACACAGACCAGGTACAATAACCTGATATCCGCAACAAGTGATATCAATGCATAATTCTATATTGTGATGGTAAAGCTAAAACACTGAAACTGTTTACAATCCATTTAAAAGAGATAATACAGAAACACGCTGAGAATGGATGGATGAATGTTATTTAACGACAAATCGGCCCAATTTAGGCCATTTAGTGTCCTAGAAAGAAACACACCGAGGACAAATGGGCTTATCACTAAAGCCAGAGACTAGGTAAAACTTTGACCATTGCTACATCATTCATGGACCCAAATTGTATTATGAAAACAACAAATTAAAGGGAAGAACCACTCATAGCTATTTATGGAACTTTAAATCAGATATATATCTGTAAACTGGTGTACTTTTAAAAATATGATAAACCATAAGCGAGGTACAACTTTCATTTCAGAATAATATATGAATACGCCCAACTGCAGGGTGATTCTGATGAATTTTCAGCCAAGTGTATATGGTCTGCCATCAGTTATTTCACACTTGTTCGGTTTCACCACGTAAATAGCATCTCGTTGCTATTTTCAGTTTTCAGCTTATTTATGTCTTACATTTACATTCAGCTTTACAGAGAGATAATGCTAGAAATATTCACTTTACTCAGATATTCCGATGTTTCATATTAAACTAATATCAGGAGCTCTGGATGGGCACCCGCAAGAATTATCAGCAAAAATACACGAATGAAAAGTAACAAGGTGGTATTTCAGAATTTGACATTTGCTAAGACTGCTGTGTATGGCTATGACTAATAAACCAATGAATAGATTTTGCACCAATAATGATAAAGCAAATCTTAGAAATGTCTAAAACATGATGATGATTGATGTTTTATGGCCACTTCTGTGCACATGGTAGGCTAAATGGCAAAACATGAAAATTATTATGCGCTGACATGCACAGTGTGCTGTAACTTCAAAGTTATATTATGAATGGATGATGACAAGCATATTTCTGACAAAAACTATTATTAAAAATTATCAAACTCAAGAAACATTTTCCGACAAAATGAATTTGTATGTGGGGTGAAATTGTAACAAACACGAAGAGATCAGGCTCGTCACACTGGATGCCCACAACATCTCCGAAGAGAATATTAATCTAGCACTGAACACACCCAGACCAGGTACAATAACCCGATATCCGCAGTAAGCGATATCAATGCATAATTCTACATTGTGACGGTAAAGCTAAATCAATTAAATTGTTTGTGATGCATTTTAAGGAAATAATGCCAAAAACACACCAAGGACAAATGGGTTTATTATTAAAGCCAGAGACTAGGTGAAACTTTAAAAACAACTTTGATCATTGCTAATTCATACATGGACCCAAATTGTATTCACCAGGACCAATGTTTGTAACAAGTTAATAAATGATGTGGCATGAAATGTTATAGAATTAAATGTTGTTTTATGAAAAGTGTAGCTATGGTGCACACATAGAACAATCAACTGACTGTATATGACTAATTAACAGCTTAGACTGAAGTAGGGAACCATTTTTCACCTGGAACTATTTTAAGTTGTTCAACAGTTTCAATAAGGGCTTCATAGAGATTGTGATCAACCTAATTCAAGATCTTTTGAAGCAAAAAATAAAAACTGTAATATAAATATATATGTGTGCGTGTGTGAACTCTTTCTGGTTTTATTTCCCGAAATTAACCTATGTATGCAATTGTTCAAGTTATGAGTTGAAAGGGTTAATGGTGTAGGTAGGTTCAAATTGGCATGATACTTACTTAATAAATTAACAGTTAACGGGCTAACTCTCTGTTTGACCAATACAGTATCCAGGACATCTGTGAATAAGATACAGAAGAATATTTATGTTAATCTTAACAAAATAAGCACAAAACATTAATCTGACAAAAATGGAATATGATAAGTGAAAGGTCGATGACCATAAAGTCAAAAATAATAGTGAGTCTTGTTTAGATATAAATAACACATTATGAATAAAGAACATAGCTGTCTCTAAATTTAGAGACTACGTCTACCATGGTAGCACACCACAAAATACAATGCGCTCAGTTATATAAAAAAATACATAAACAGACAAAAGTCATCATATTTAATTTTAATGTATAAACAGTGAAGAAATATGATGGTGAGATTTTATTCAAAGAACATTTAAGCCAGTCCACTTAAGATGGTGTCATTGCAATGATGATGATTGGTGTTTTACGGCCACTTTTGTGCACATGGTAAACAAAACGGGCCGAGCGACCCCCAAAGGTAATGAAGCGAAGTCAAGGATGAAACAACCTTCAGATATGCCCACGCCGGGATTCGAACACAGGTGGTAGTGATCTGTGGCCCAACACGCTACCACTAGACCAAGGAGGGGCAATAATAATGCAGTGACTGGTTTGTTTTGCCTCCACAATGGTCACCCTTCGGACATGCAACAGAGTAATGAAGTGAAGTCAAGGATGAAACAACCTTCAGATATGCCCACGCCCCGGGATTCGAACATGGGTGGGAGTGATCTGTGGTCCAACATGCTACTGCTAGACCACGGAGGGGCAATAATCTATAGAAAATACTGACAAACACAGATATTAAACCTGACACGGAAGAGTAAAGAGAACCAAATAATGCCAATATTGGCTATCAACAAAATCAGTTTCATTGGAAAAGTACTACCCTATTATTGACTATGAATGAAACATTACTGAAACACTTTTGAACTAACGTTCTTTAGGAGTTATCAAGATAAAGGTCAGCATCAGTATGTTCCAGGAGGGCGATAAATCTGTAGAAAATGGTACATGCCAAGGGACTTATTTTATAAATAGGATGAACTTGATTTATTGTTTGTATTAACAATGAAACTTATTATGCATGACGATGATGATTGATGTTTTACGGCCACTTCTGTGCCCATGGTAGGCTAAATGGGCCTACCGACCTCCAAAGGTAATGAGGCAAAGTCACAGATGAAACAACCTTCAGATATGCCCATGGTGAGATTTGAACTTGGGTGGTAGTAGTCTGGTGTCCCAACACGCTAAAGCTAGACCATAGAGGCACCCTATTATGATGCATGACATTTTGATACGTACTGCCAACTTGTTTACAGAAATGTTTGTCACATAAGGTTAATGTCAGATGATACCAACCGACCTCTTTTTTCTGTTCGCTTCACAGCAGGGTTGAACATAAACTCGTGAAACTTAACATCAGTGGCCAGCAGGGTTCTAAAAACGGTATAAAATACATCGATGAATTTATGAAAAGATAACACCATGATAATTAGCATCACCTTTCTTGCTTACCTGGACACTGATCATAATGACCAAAGAATGGATATTTATCCCTCAAAATTATGAGTGATAAATTATCTAATAAATACCATGATTAAAAAATCTTCCAAATAAACTACCTACAACATAGTAGATGCACTGTGCCAACAACATACCTGCACCTTCTTCAACTCATTCTCGACCACTTCAAGTTTTTTCTCCTTGGTGGCAGCCGAGTAGAGTGCATGCGCATAGCGGCCTTCAATGCCAAACACCTGAATGGGCGCCTGAAACAAAAAATGCACTGTGAATATAATATAGAACTGAATGAACATGTTCACTATGTCATGACTTATGTCCAGAGGTCCACCCCCATCAATTTACATTAACAACACACTCCAGTCCCAGTGTAGCACAGCCCAGTATCATAGCTGCCAAAATTTGAAAATTGCAAAGAGTAACCATTTTCATACGAAATGTGATCTATGGCTAACATGACACTATGCATCATAAAACCACATAATTTATTGATACCAAAACAATTTAACATCATAGGTATTCTTTTGTGATAATATGTTTATTACCTGGAATTTTCAGGTAATCTGTATTAAATCTCAGTTAGAAATAGACTTATTTCCTGAATATTTCACGTGATATATATATTACCTGATTATACAGATTAACTGTAACATAAATATTTTTAAGAATCAAGTGGGAGTAAGTTCTTAAAAATTTCCATCCAGTGACTTGCTTCTCATATTAAGAGGACTTTCAGACATTCCTTTGCCACGTCCCTTCCCATTACTAATATATATACACTAGACATACTTGTTATGCTAGAAACAAAAATTAATCATTGACTTTATTTTATGGTTTCTATCACTTCTAATGGTAAGATGCCCACACATGAATGTACTAATAAGTGATTTAATGTATACTCTAATACAGTACATGATGTGGACATACATCTTTGTTAACTTAAAGACACCATGTTCTCACATACTCTATTACATGTAGATCTGGGCCATTGAAAAACGTATTGTCATGAGTGAGTATATTTCTCTATTAATCCTCCAACCAGTGGTGTGTGCATGATTTATCTGCGTAGAATAATACCCCCGGATATAACAGCGTGTCCAGTGACATTCTCTATTGTTATCAATCAATGTTTACTTTAATTGTTTACCCAAAATTTGGAACTGGGTCAAAATAGCAGCAGAACCGTGTTTTCAGTTTGGTGTATTCATACCTGAAACCATAGACTATGATAGAGGGTTAAATACTTATACTTACGGTGGTAAGTTTACTTCTAGATGCTGAAGTACTGAAATTCCTCACCTAAGACAACAAAAATAAAGACATTAAAAACACTCAGTTATAATGACATTAAATAAACACGTCCAATACTAATTACTTACACTAGACGAGTAGGCCTAGTCTATGGATCTAGATGTCTACTCTAGATGGGAAGGTGGTCATTTAAAAAAAATGGTCATAGAGCTTCATTTTTTTATTTTCATATGGAAACCAGCCTATTTAGAAAGAGTGGAATATTGGCAACAACATGGCTAGCTTTGTTTGTTAATAGGTATTGCCACGGCCATGCGCAAAGAGGGTAAACAGACCCCATATCGTAAGTATGTGATCAAAAAAATTAAATTAAAGATAGAGCACTGATTTGTAATACTCACTGAAGAACAAAAATTAAACATTCCAATGGTATCTGTTTATGATTATAGCTCAAATATTAAGAAAGTTAGAGATTTTACTTATCCAAGAATGTTGGATTTATGGCTACTTACTTAACATGGATATGAATGGGAAGGTCTGTGACCTTAAATACAATTTCCACAAAAATTTTCATAACTCTGTTAATATTCAATGAAATAGCCTGCCTAAATAACTAATTGATGTCTAAATAACTAACTCATGACTAAATAACTAACTAATGTCTACTACACTGTCATATGTTTCGTCCGTTTGCCACTATTTGACCATGCACATGTTTCTAGGTGAATTTTCCAATGGCAACGGCGAACCAGAAAAATCACAGCCAGCCAAAATATTTTTCTTGCAAGCTGTTACAGACGTTCGAATGTGCTATGTCTATGAAACTTTCAGCAAATTAAACTTTAGAAGATTATCTACATTTCATATATGTTTGTATTTATTTTAAAAGATTTGTTCAAGCTAATTTAGATGTCTGTTGTCATCATGTAACTTTATCAAAGCACCATTAATTCAATCTTCAGCTGATCATTAAAATTCGAAAATGAGGCTAAAGTATGGAAAAGCCCTGACGTCGTCCACCAGTCAAACCAATAAGAATACCTGTATAGGCATTATGAATATTCATGAAGGCGGGTACCCCCCGAAATGATCCGAAAGAAATGCCGATCCCCATGGTGCAGGCTACGTCCACGATCCAGAACGCAAGAGCCATTTATACGCAACGTACCTACATATTGCGGACCATTATGTCAAAAAAAAATTTTGCACTTTGTTTCTGATGTCTTGTCATTTAACAAATATGTCCCGATTTCAAAACAAATTAGATTATCATTATGGGATAGAGCTATAGTATATACTTTCTGTTTAATTCTTAGTTATTACATGAAATATTAAGGCAACTACCAGTACCAGGCACAAGCAAAATAAAAAGGACTTTCATTTCACGAGTCGTTTTGCTTACGCCATTTAAAAGCACTTGTCAAATAATATTCACGACGTAACGACGCCTCTATCTACACTAGATTTAGAGTCTAGACTTTACACTAGTAGTAGTAGTGACTAGTCACTAGACTCGAGTCTACAGGCTCAGACTCTGACTGACAGTGACAAGAGCCTAAATAGGAACGACGAAGTGAAGCTGTATAGCAACATAGATATAAATACATAACAGATTATAATCTAGTATTTTTATCTCTGTAATTACATACAAATATAAGAATTTCACGGATAGAAATATTTTAATAATCTTACAAGAACTCCAAATCTAGCGGCCGCCATGCTGAAGGTCAGGAGAATAAGCAAACGAACTAAACACTGTAACGTTTATTGACGAGAACAAACAATAGTTATCAAGTATTAAAAGCACACTAAAAACCCGATCAACCTTGCAGAAATATATATATATATATATATATATATATATATATATATATATATATATATATATATATATATATGAAAAAATCGGTAGTGCATGTTTTGTTTACATAAATAGTTACTAACAAAATTTAAGACACATTTAGCATCAACAAAATACACCAGTCTTCTTCCAAGATTTAAATTAGAATATTAGATAAACGGGTTTTTGACATCTCACTAGTGAGACGAGTGTGGCATTTGAGGTGTTGCACCACGCCCGGTGTGGTGAGCCGAGAAATTATTAGCTATATAATTTTGCTACACTTTTGTATTTAAATCTGGATAGTCTGTTCCTTTTCGCAATGCAATAGCTGGCTGTCTAACCTCTAGAGAGTTTATCGGAGTAGGTGAACGAGTGAGTCGATCAGTATATTAACCAATCAGTGAGTATCTGAACTAGTCACTCAATTAATCGTTGAGATAGATAGACAGATATTTATATAAACAGACGACCAGCTAGTATACTTCAATTTCTTATTAATGTCGATCTAGTTATGTCTATTGCAATTAAGCTCACACAATATGAAAAATCATAATTTTTAACTATGGTGCCTTGATTATAAAGAGTCATGTCAGATATTAAAATATTTCCTTTATACATCAAACATTGTGACTGGATCGAGTACCATGGGGACGCAGTCAAAATCCGCCTTCTCTTATTCTCAAATTATCAACAATCATTTTGTGTACGCTGGGTAACCAATTCTCCTCATTCTTTACTGTGTCTAATGGTGTTAGACAGAGTGGAATTATATGTTGGTTTGGTTTGGTTGTTCGGGGAGAATCCCAGGCTGTCGCTTAATCAGCACAGCCTCTATGTTGGAGTGGTTGAGAAATCTCCTCCCCCACCACTCACAGGGGAGCAGTACGGAAATATGGAGCCGAAATACCCTGAGGGTGGTCACTGCCAGAGTGTTTTACGTCCTCAGGGTGTTTTTAACGTCCCCCTTTATTTTATATAATTCAGTGGAGACGGCAGCGCCATTTAAAGCCACCCACGATGTAGTGAGCCGAGAAATTAATCCCTGGAAAAGTTTCGACCTCTTACGGGGTTCGAACCTGTGACCGTTGGCACCAAGTGCCGGGTGCTTAACCGCTAGGCCACCGGAGCTCACTGAATTATAGGTCACCAGGGTCGTTTAATATATACATGGACGAGATCAGTTGCAACTTGAACCGAATTTATATTGGTTAATAATTTAATGTACGCGGATGATATCCGTATCATAGCTCCCGCAGCTACAGCTCTCCGGGAACTACTTGATTTATCTGCTGAAATTAGAATGTTATTGTTTTTAATGAGAAAAAAGACAAACTATATGTGTTTCAAACCAAATTCACTGAATGGTTTATTTGTACCTATACTCTTTGCATTAATGATGTATCTTTAAGTCGATTCAAAACACGTTCCTCCAGTATTAAAGTAAAATTATTTTGATCATTCCTTTGCAATGCCTATGGCTTTCATTTGTGGTCAAAATATAAACAGTATTCGTATAAGCGTGTCAATTGTAGTGCCCTTTAATAATATATACAGAAAATTATTTGGCATTATAAGGAGGGAGAGTATATATGTCTGCAATTTATGTAAAAATAGTATTGATTCATTTGGGGTCCTGGTTCGCAAAAACTTTATAGTTTTAAAACACATTTAGGTCCTACTGGAAATTTTCTAGTACAATATGTATTGTTCCTAGGATGGATGGCTGGGTGAATGTTGTTTAACGACGCATCGACACAATTTAGGATGACGTATTTAATTCTAGTTTGTTTTACTATCATTCTAGCTCGATCTTACTTAATTACTAATTTTCTTTAAATATTTTTCTGTGTATTATCTACTTTACCGTATCATATGTACATGGAGTTTTATATTCTGAAATAAATTGATTGAATTGAAAAGTTGGTCAGTATGATTGACTATTAATTATTTCACTGTGACTCAAGGCCCATATCCAAGATCAGGCATGACATGCTAATGCTTCTTCATATATGGAGAAGTGATTATAATTTTTATATTTTGACTATGAACACTCAATCCCAGTCCAAAACGGAACACATTTTTGTTTCGAATTAATACGTTAATTCCGATATGAGGAGAAATTCAGACAACAATGATCGACAAGTTTAAAACTTAGATATTGACTTCAATATTTCGTACATTTGCTACCATGGTATTTTTATGGTATATAGAATAGATTAGTTATTTCGTTGCTTCAACCTTTTGTGGGGGTGTTGCTATTTTGTTAATTTATATACCCCCAAATATTTATTGGACACGTTTGTCTGGATTTGTACCACATCTTGGACATGCCGTCGTATGAAGCCGCTTTGATATTTAGAGTATTACAACGAGTAAGTGCTCTAAACTGTATTTGTCCCCTAATATCGCCCAATGACAAATGACAACTTGAACACGCTCCTTTTATTATTTAATTTATCATTATTGTTTGTTTATATTTCTTCTTCTTTGGCAATCAATTATTGTCATTACTAGTCATCCATTATAAAACACTGTCAGATATCGTGATTATGATTGACTATGGTTATAAAATTCGAGAAGAAAAATAGGTAGTGCATTTCTAGGCTTGATAAACAGTGGCACTGTGACTGTCACTGTGGCAGGCACTAAAATATGGGGCACCATAGGCATATGATAGGGTGATAGGCGTGAAGAGGGCATTGTATGTTTGTTTTGTTGTTTGGGGAGAATCCCCAGGCTGTCGCTATAATATTCGGCACAGCCTCTATCTATGTTCGGGTGGCTGAGAAACTCCTCCCCCACCACTCAGAGTAGGGAAGGCTGTCATTTTTTTCTTCAGAATGGTCATAGAGCTTCAATTTTTATTGAGTAATCGGCTGAAATATGCCCCAAATATCGCCACTTATTTGACAGGTCACAAAAGTCTAATTCCAGAAATGTACCATTGCCAGAGGTGAAGGTTTATCAATGTCATAACTCACCAAATAAATGTTTTCATCATTTGTGTAATGTAATATTTATGTATAACACATTAAAATAAATAAATATGTATCAAGTTATCATATTTTTCAGAAATAAGGTTGCAAAATTGGCCCAAACACCAATCGGCAAAAAATTTATTTCAGGCGGTCCAAAGTGAGAAATTGTGAAATTTTCAAATTAGTCGTAGAACATCCATTTTTGTTTCATTGGATAGGTCTTGAAGAGAATAATAAGTAAATATATAACTTGACATGGTTTCCTTACATAATGTTTGAAATATATACCCATAAATTGCCCATTACAGCTACATTAAATATTTAAAAAAATTTCATTAAAATCAATTTACATTTAACTGAAAGTTTAATTTTAAAATCAACTATTTAATCCATTGAAACCTATGCTAAAAATTGCCCTACCAGTCAACATGAATAATGAAGGCTTAGCTGTGTCATTCATTTGGAAAGATCGATCTGATCAGTCATTTGGTTATATCCTTATAAGTATTGTTTTAAATCCTTTGGAAAGACAAAATCGTTCAGCTGAAATACTAGTCTCAGTGCCTGCGTTATACGTAATATTTTGCTGAAAGATTTCCAGTAGTTACCATTGGTCAGAAGTTGCCATCTCCTATTAACAGGGAGCACCATGGCTGTTTCTAACCTGAAACTGCGGTAGGTAACTGATGCAACACATGTCATCTGGATAGGTCTATTGCAATTATGATGATCCCTTGATCAGAAAGACGAATGGGAATAGACCTGAGTCTAATAACATAAGGGGAGTGTCTTAGTTACAATTGTTATATGAACAATGAAACATTAGTTATAGTGCATTAAAATTATCTTGTAAAAGTCATCTACTAATTTATGTATTATCTTTATTATCTTTAATTAATCATAGACCTATTTATTTAACTTAATCATTTTTAATGAACCGTAGCAAATTAAAAATATAAAATAACAAAGTATTAAAAATGGGGCTAAAGACCGAAGGGCAAAAGATCAGGTGAGTAATTAATGATGGAGCTAAAGACAGGTGCAAAAGACCGAAGAGTAAAAAAGGACCTAGACCCAGCAGATTTAGTGGGTTTTGTTTGATATGGGGAAATAACCAATCATCTAATTGATGCCCGAATCACCAACTGACATAGACGTGGTAGAATGGCCTGGTTTATTGTTGTTTAAACCGTGAAAATCTCTGTATTATCCTGGTGACACATGCACAGAAACAAACTGCCCGTATGTAGATCATTTTATGGGATCATGGCTTCCAAGTTCTATTCGTAGTCACATTTCTAAGTTCACTCCGAGAGTGAATTTCAGGTTAGGGATGTTATTTCTGGTCATTAGTTGGCGGCACCATTGCTAGGAATTCTTGGAGCCAATCGTTGTTTAGGTTTCAATTTGTTCTGTACCCAAATCAGTTCGTACTACACCAGTTCATATCAGTACGAGCTGTCATCAGTGATGTCGGTGCTCACCATTATATTATTTTTCTTGCGCTCCGATTAAGAAAAATTTATTTAAGCAGATGACGATCCAAACTTGTCATTGTTAATGTGAAGGCAGTAAAGAATGATACTAGTATGCAGCAACGAGTGGAAAAAATTATGATTGATTTTGAAGATGGTGTTTATGAATACGTTTTGGTGAGAGTAATTTTTCGCCTAAATCTCCTATATAAACTAGCCAATATATCCTTCGAATATTTTCATATGTGAAGAATGTTGCCAGCAGAACCGGTTGAAGGTTCCCTAACTAGAATATATGATCGGAGTTGGGTGTTTCACTTCATCTAAACAATCCAACTCAATCAATCTTAAATCATTCATTTAGAGCCAAACATGACTTGGAAGGCTGGCACAGACATATCATAAGGCTGTCATCTGATGCCAATGTTTTGTTCAACTCTCCTATTCCAATATTGCACAAGAGATCCAATTGGTGTGTGTGTGTGTGTGACAAAAGTTTCTATTATTTGCTAACGTAACAATATGATGCAAATTTAAAAAAAAAACCTTTTCATCATAATTGTTAACTCTCAGGGTGTTCTTGTATTTGTATTAGTCATTTTTGTGTGAAACAACACCTTTCTCAATTATTTTATGGAAGAATAATAGATTTTTGTTTGAATGTAAAAGTTTGGTAAGATACTGCTATGAACTAGTTTTGGTGTGACCTGACACCATTTTCCATGGTCATCATATGGCAGCATAATATTAAAAAGCGATAAATGTGTGTGTGTATGTGACAAACATTTCCTATTATTTGCTAACCACATGCTGTCATCTGACGTCTGGAAGAACAGTGTTGTCTTGAAACAACCAGCATTGGTGCTGCCATCTGATGACTAGGAATAACAACACAATCTTGGAATTTCCTTGTCAATAGTTTCAAAATATGGTAGGACACTAATCCTTGATTTAACTTGTCATTTTTAAATTGCAATCGTCAACTGGAAATGCAAATTCACAGGTTGATGCAATCCACACATGTGCAAGTAAAGTAAAGCATTTATAGTTTATTTAAACTGAGAAGCTCATGTCATTATCAGTAGAATCAGTTACCATTTCTTGAACAAATGCATTATCTACCTCACATAAACCTACACAATGACATTATGACGTCTAATTTGATAGCGCTGGCAATATCAAAACAAAATGTAGATATTGTCCAGCAATGATATTGGAGGTCTTTATGTTTATCATTATTGTCAACAGCATTTTGGGAAATATTATGTTCTGTGCTAGTATGTATATATACAGTCAGAATCCGTTAATCCGACAAGGTTTGTCACATGATAATATGTCACTTTTTTATTGTCAGATAAATTCTGTCTCTGTCATACATTTTTAAATCATGAAGATATACCTCCATAATTAAAATAATATTCAATAACCTTGCCAAAGATACAGAATGGCATTGAAGCCATTGATAATTTTGATGTTTGTTAATTACAGACACTATATAGAAATACTCGTGTCACTTTGTCCATCAGATTAACTCATGATCTGCTCATTAGAAAGATCACACATTTGTGTTTGTAATTAGCCTGAAGCATGATGACATCAACAACCAAAACAAACCAGCTGCGCTTTGCATTGTGGAATTTATAGGGGGTCAGCTGAGCAATAATACCGTGATAATCCCGCTATTTTAACCTTAAACATCAATGTTCCGGATCTGTTATGATCATGCCAAAAACTAACTTCTGTATACCGTTTAACTCTGTTTCGACACCTAAAAAGCCAGCACTGTTGAAAAATTGTATTCCAAAACTGAAAATCAGATTATAACTATATGCTAATCGCCTGTCATTGCTACTTTATAAAATGGTAGTAAAGTGGGGATTCAACATTGTAAACCATAGTACAATAATATTCACTGCACATAACAAAGACTGTTAAAATGTGGTGTTTGTATTAAATCAAAATATAATTATATGTAATTAAAAGAAGAATGGAGTCCAGTATATAGGTAAATTTAATTTATTATTTATGGATATAATAATATGGTAAATTGCACTTTATTTACCAAAATTATTATCTATGATCTGATGGATAATAATATTGTTAAATTACACTTTATTTGCGCCTTTCACTGTTTCAGTCAATCCGTACACTGACACTAATTATAAAAATTTGACTCACAGATTGTCATTTCGAATTAAAACTACCCAATGCTTTCTCAGCATTTCATCCCGTGGCCAACACATGCCAACTTAAATGTTTATATTGCTTACTAGTGGCACAACAATATGGAATGCAGGAGTTAGTTTTTGGCATTTAAGGTTAAAATGGGGGGGTTATAATGGTATTATCTCTCAGCGGACCCCCTATAAATCCCACAATGCAAAGCACACCTGGTTTGTTTTGGTTTTTGACGTCATCATGCAATTGGTCTATTAGCCATGAATTGTTATTAGATAGCCACAGGCAATGGAAGCATTTTGTGTTGGTGTGTAAGTGTCTAATGGTCGAGGATGATTGTAACTGGTTACGATATAGCAATTATCGCGGATGGTGAGGTTAATGAACCATTACTGACAACATGTTGGTGTGTCTTGCATGACTGAACCAGTGGAAATATTTGGCAACATTTTCGTGTTTTCAGATTATCGAGGTAATTTTACATTGAAATGTCACATTCTGTTGGCGAAATGAAGTGTCCAAACGCGGAACACGATTTTGTTCATTTATAATGGAACTAAATCCGTCACAGGCAATAATGTGTCGGAAGGTGTATTTGTCTGATAAACAATGTCCGGATTAATGGATTCTGACTATACACACACACACACACACACATATAGATACATACAGTGTTATTTTATGTAATACTTATGTTCCATTCTCATATACTTATGGGATTATTGTGTCTGCTTTAAAAAGTCAAATTGACTTGTTGAGCCTCAGTGTTTGGTCACACCTGGTAGATACGAACATGGGGCAACACCCTGGGGAGACATATCTCACGAACACAGGTATGCATAGGAGCCAGAAGTCTGGAGGGTTGCAGTGCAGTACTGTAACCACTGTGCCATCAGAAGACCTTCATCTATATTAAACAAGGCTACAGTAAGTTCCAACTCACCAGAGAACCAAAGACCTGTCATTGTGAGTTCTGTCTTGTCAACTATTTGACAACAATTGATTATTATTGATGCTGATATATCTGCCTCTCTTGTGTCTAACTGGTAACACAGTGATCCCTACCACCCGATTTCGAATCTCGGCATAGGCATATCTGAAGGTTGTTTCATCTTTGACTTCGCTTCATTACCCTTGAAGGCCGCTGGGCCCATTTAGCTTACCATGTGCACGAAAGTGGCAGTAAAACATCATCATCATGTTTTGCTTATCTAGATACATTTGTGATGTAACTGGATCAGGTCCAAAGTTTTTTCTAGTGCTTTACCACTGGGAACTGATGAAATAACTAGGCTCTGCAATGAAAAACATCGGATAGCTCCTGTTAGTGGAGATGACATGTTTTTCAGCTATTGGTCATACTACTGATAAAAGTGTTCACTAGATGGCAGCACAAGCTGCTGCTGTTGTTCATAATGTCCCCACATATGTTTTAATCCTTGTTCTATTCGCCAGATGGCAGTGTATTCTCGCACACCGTGATTAAAAGCTGTTGCAATTATAATTAAAGCTGTCGTCAATTGTTTTGTTTTTCGGGGAGAATCCCTAGGCTGTCGCTTATTCAGGTGACGTCAATGACTAGTATTAGATGTTTTAGATAAGTTATGCTCACAGATAACAACTTATAAGACAATAAATAATTTGCTCTACTGCAAGCTTTTGTGATGTTCTTCCTGTTTATAGGCATTATTTCTCTGGTTGGCATTTATTTTTCTGAAATTTACCACCACTCATGGGATTAGATAATGCAGAGCTTGTGTAATGAAACTAGGTCGTCACATACTGTCCTTCTTTGATGCTTAATACGTTTTTGCCACGCCACAGCTCTTCAGCACGAGGGTTTTTGGTACCATGGTTAGGGTGCTGTGCTTTAAATGTCCTGTGTATTTGGGGTGTTTCCCTAGGTAGTAGTTACCCATATGTTCGAGCTGTTATCAAGGCCACCGATAAACAAAACACTGATTTACCGACTATCTAGTATCCGGGTTAAAATCGCAGCCTAGCTATGTTTCGAGGGTGATTTCATGATCCATTTCATGTGATTGTCTTCCGAATTTGTTTGGTTCTGTATTTTTATAAGTGGCTATGAAACAGCCGTTTGCATTTTATTTCTTAAATAATAATAATATGTGGCATTTATATAGGGGCCTAGCCAGGTCTAAGGCAGTATTATTAACCTGACTCGGACATGTTCCAATCCCTCACACATCTCAAAGTTAGGTTCTCAATTCTGGCTGAGTGAACCAATCGCCAAATGACAACATTGAAGCTCCAGGGCCTTAACTTGTGTTATGAGTCCTACACTGTGACTACCAGCGCCATCACAGGCTTCATGCTCATAAAGGACAATTTCTGTTATGCTGGAAGTAGGACTTAATAATACAGACCTGGTTGCTGACAGTGCAGTTGTTAGAGCACTGTGTGGCAAATCTCCAGATTGTGGGTTTGAATCGAGCTCATATGAGTGTTTTTGGGGAATGTGCCTCCCTAAGCGTCACTCCACAGTCAAATGTCTCACCTGTGATCAATGCAGAAGCTAAATTGATTGGGTCAAGACAGATGATCATCGATGTTTTACGGCCACTTTTGTCCACATGGTAGGCTAAATGGGCCGAGCGACCTCCAAAGGTAATGAAACAGGCATGGTGCCAATTCAATTCCGGAATTGTAATTGATGGTCAATTCCGGAATTATAATAGATTATTTATTAAAAAAAATGGAATTGATAAAATTGGAATTTTTCCTACAAAAAAATTAAATCCACAAATTAATTTACCACTAAATTTTTTAATTCAGAAAATATTTCTTCCATGACAATCCTACTTGGAACATAAACTACTTGGAGTAAGTAGTCCAAGTAGGTACTCAGAGTATCTACTCTTGGAAAAAGAGTCGGTAAAACGGAATTGGAATTGAAGAATTTGGAACTGATAAATTTGATGTGGAAGTGACAAAATGGAATTGACCCCATGTCATTAAATGAAGTGAAGTCAAAGATGAAATACCCTTCAGATATACACATGCTGAGATTCGAACGCGGGTGGTAGTGATCTGTGGTCCAACACACTACCAGTTAGACCACGGAGGCAGATCCAATGAAGTTGTTTCCTGTCTCTGAGATATATCATCCATCAAGGCTTCGGTCTGATCTTCTGATGTCTCCACAAACTAGCTAAAAAGATGTGAGCTAGGGGGAAGATGATCTTTAGCAATCGATTATTGTCATTACTAGCCATCCATTATAAAACACTGTCAGATATGGTGATTATGATTGGGTAGGGTTATAAAATTCGAGAAGAAAAATAGGTAGTCCATTTCTAGGCTTGATAAACAGTGGCTGGCACTACAATATGGGGCACCATAGGCATAGGGGAGAATCCCTAGGCTGTCGCTTATTCGGCACAGCCTCTATGTTGGAGTGGTTGAGAAACCTCATCCCCCACCACTCACAGCGGAGCAGTACGGAAAGATGGAGGCGAAATACTCCGAGGGTGGTCACTGCCAGAGTGTTTTACGTCATCATGCGGTTTTTAACGTCCCCCTTTATTTTTAAGAGACGGCAGCACCATTTAACGTTGTCAGCCACCCACGATGTATTGATCCGAGAAATTAATCTCTGGAAAAGTTTCTGGCTCCTGCTGGAATTGGATCTGTGAGACTTGGCACCAAGTTCCGAGTGCTTAGCCGCTAGGCCACCGGAGCTCACTAATTATAGGAGATAAAACACTGACTTCCAGTTAATAAAATTATAGACAAAAATCCTCCTTCCAATCCCTAAAGGCGTGCCCTAACAACTGACTGCGGTGTATGAAATTTTGAATTTTGTGCCCAATGACCACCATTACTGCTTTCTCCAGCGATGAATAATGAATGCAATGACGTCAGTTGTTCGGGTCCCACTAAGCCAGAGATGGTGGGCTTCCCTATTTATTGTGGAAACCAACATGGCAGCTTCCAGTACACTGGAAGTCTCACTGTAGTGGAAACGGACAGGAATTGTTCTGTTTAGTGTGACACTTGGATGTACGAATAGGTATTATTACTGTAGGGCTATGTTCTACCATGGTATGCCAGTTGGGATTCTATATGCAGTAGGCTGATTCTCGCTAGAACGGAGGACACTTTCAAGGTTTGTTGGCACTGCATGGCAGTATTTTGTTGTTGAATATAGATGACATTTACCATATGTTGTTGCTGTTGAACATAGATGACATTTGTATGTTGTTGATGTTGTTGAACATAGATGACATTTACTGTATGTTGTTGTGGAACATTGATGGCATTTACTGTATGTTGTTGTTGAACATAGATGACATTTACTGTATGTTGTTGTTGTTGAACATAGATGACGTTTACTGTATGTTGTTGTTGAACATAGATGACATTTACTGTATGTTGTTGTCGTTGAACATAGATGATGTTTACTGTATGTTCCTGTTGTTGTTGAACATAGATGACGTTTACTGTATGTTGTTGTTGTTGAACATAGATGACATTTACTGTATGTTGTTGTTGAACATAGATGACATTTACTGTATGTTGTTGTTGAACATAGATGCCATTTACTGTATGTTGTTGTTGAACATAGATGACATTTACTGTATGTTGTTGTTGAACATAGATGCCATTTACTGTATGTTGTTGTTGAGCATAGATGACATTTACTGTATGTTGTTGTTGTTGAACATAGATTGCATTTACTGTATGTTGTTGTTGTTGAACATAGAGGACGTTTACTGTATGTTGTTGTTGTTGAACATAGATGACATTTACTGTATGTTGTTGTTGAACATAGATGACATTTACTGTATGTTGTTGTTGAACATAGATGACATTTACTGTATGTTGTTGTTGAACATAAATGGCTTTTACTATATTTTCAGTTCTATTCATGGTATTGACAATGCTAATCACATTACTGGTTATTGAACGACTGTCTGTTTTGCTCTGGTCTGCATCTGGTAGAGGAGTATCAGCGAGTATGTGTATTTGCGTGCATGCGTGTGTGTGTGTGTGGCTGAAATGCATACAATTTGGTTGTGTTTATGCCCGTGTTGTGTGCATCTTCAATCTTCATTTCCTGCTCTGGATAGCTCCGTACATAACCATTGTTACTGGGATCATGCACATCACTCGTGTCATTACAGTAACAAATGTAAGGAGACTGGGTGGGGGGGGGATATTGATAAACAAAGTAGGATTAGACCCCCCCCCGCTCATATGTATACAGTCATGGTGGTAGAGTTAATTTGCTGCCTGAAGCCAGTAAATGAGTGCTGGGGCCTAAGACCTTGGCTGGGGTCTAGGCTATAAAGTATTTATAATATATAGGTCAGTTAAGATTTAAATATTTCTACAAATGATTTACAATCATTTATATGAGAAATGTAGCTATAATTTTCCTTATAACGCTCTCTCTCTCCCTCTCTGTGTGTGTGCAATCATAGATGTTTAGTTCCTGTAAATAACAGGAACTGCTTTTGTGTGAGAACACAAAATAGCATGACACCCTTTTGATAGCATCCTCATCACGAGACATGTAGAAGACAAAAGAAGGATTTCCCCCAACACATCTTACTGTCACACGTTTGTGATTGCTCCTCCTGTGCTGGTGCTGCCACCAAGTGAATGGAAAAGTCACAATAGCCGTAGAAGTTTGTTGATTTTGGAAGTTATCTCCGCACTGACTAATCCGGTCACTTGCTTACCGACAGACTCACTCGCCCACTCTCCATGCACACACAGCGGTATATTTAAAGTAGGTCACATAATATCATAATGAAATATTATTAATCGGTTCGTTTTCTGTCCTTCCAGCCAGAGTTGTCGCAGGCCATAAAGAGAGCTGCCAATGTTATATTGAATCATGGGGGAGTGATTCGGTCATTTGATTATCTTGGCGAGAGAAAGCTGCCCTATCGTATGTTTGCCCACGGCACGAGGCACCAAGAAGGATCGTAAGTGTGACCTTACATCAAATAGCCAATTATTTGCTTGTGTCAGTGAGTGAGTGAGCGAGTGATCAAACCTATCATGTGTTGGCTCTGATTAATCTGATTAAACTCCCCTGAAATCATTCCATAAAATAAGAAAGAGCAAGACTTGAACCCTGACCTCGGTGGTACCGTGAATTGCTATACCCTGTGTGCATGAGGAAGGAAGGAAAAATAATTCTCTGTCATCTCTCTCTCTCTCTCTATATATATATATATATATAGTGATCTGATGGTGCAATGGATAGAGTACTGTGCTGTAAACAAACGTATAGTGGGTTCGAATTCTGACTCCTATCTGGAGCTCTGGCCACAGGTCCTAGATGTGGATAGTGGCCATGCTAAGCAGCTCATTTCAACTCTAGTCTCTCTGTTCGCGCGCGTGTATATATATATATATATGAGAGAGAGAGAGAGAGATTCCTGATCTGGGTTGGTTTTGTTGTTCGGGGAGAATCCCCAGGCTGTCGCTTAATTAGCACAGCCTCTATGTTGGAGTGGTTGAGAAACCTCCTCCCCCACCACTCACAGGGGACCAGTACGGAAAGATGGAGCCGAAATACCCTGAGGGTGGTCACTGCCAGAGTATTTTACGTCCTCAGGTTTTTTTTAACATCCCCCTTTATTTTAAATAATTCAGTGGAGACGGCAGCGCCATTTAACGTGGTCAGCCACCCACGATGTAGTGAGCCGAGAAATTAATCCCTGGAAAAGTTTCGACCTCTTGCGGGGTTCGAACCTGCGACCGTTGGCACCGAGTGCCGGGTGCTTAACCACTAGGCCACCGGAGCTCACTCTGATCTGGGCATTTGTTCACTGGCTAATAGATATTTCTTTAAAATTCTTTATTCGCTTTATAACTTCCCAGTTTACCGCTGATTGATTGGCTTTATAAATAACAGATCACCTAGTTTCGTCTCTCCGTCTTCGTAGAATTTGGAACGGAGTGAATGGGCGAGTACTTTGTTTAAGTGTGTTCAGTCTGAAGATTTTTACCGAATTTGACGCCAGAACATCGAAGTTCGCACACTACCGACTATAAACAAGAGGAATGTCATCCATCCAATGCTAGTTACCTGGTCTTACGGCGGTGTTTTCTAACCGACGGACATTTGCGGTTTGGCACAGATATAACAAATGCTTTGATGAGCTGTTGACGTGGATTCAGCGCTTGCTGGCAGTGGCTTCGGTACACGCACACCGGATAGTCGGTTCGGGTAGCCTCCCCACAACGTCGGTGCAAGCATACCCGGACTTGTTCAAATAAAGCAAGGACACTGATTGTGCCGATGTGTCGTTAAGCAGCGTTCATCCATCCACCCATCCATCGAATAGAGCAGCCGGGCAAAGGTGATTAGCGCATTTTCAATGCTGGTAATCTTGCCAGAGATAGAGCATTTCTTGCCACTATTGGAAACGGGTTCCGCTCTCACTGATGCAATTTTTCACGATGGTTGGTTGGCTAAATTGGGGAGAGCTCCGTTTTCAACGGGCTGTCGGTGCGGCAGTCAGTAGTAGTGTGTGCTTGATCCGTCTCGACAGCGGTTCGTTGTGCATTGCATGCGCTCACTGCGGCACTCGACTAAGGACGCTACGGTGGCACAGCGGTTAGAGCACTGCGCTGCAAGCCCCCAGGTTGTGGGTTCGAATTTGACTAGTTGATGTGTTTGAGGAAAGTTCCCGTGGGGAGTTACTCGTCGTGGCCGTATGACCCAGTTGTGAACAGCTACAAGCTACTCACTCACTCACTACCTCATTCCAAACGTTTCTCCCATAGTGCCATGGATAATGCCCTCCACTTCATATATCTATGCTGCAGTTCATATCTCACTGTTACCGATGGCGACCTCCAGCAGTAAATTATCAAACTTGCGTTGATGTTTGGTAATTAGTTCTTAATAGATACAGTATATCAGCGACTCGGCAGATGATGAACGACGCTGGCCAGCTAATTAATATCGGTATCCAGTATTTTATTAATTAGTCTATTAAGTAATTAATTGCTTTGAATTCGGTTTGAACGCATTCAGTTTGATCATGTGTTGATTGTGTTATGATTATAAAATATAGATTGTCCCAAATGCCGGCTCGATATTATTAACCCGGCCACAATTATTCACAAGACTCCCCACGCGCTTGCCGCAAATCCCACCCCAACCCCTTCAGTTGTACAACTATTCTCACAAGCCTCGTCGCACCCCGTTCTGTTAATAACCTATCAGATACCTGCTAGAGTTGAGTCGTGCAGTCGGTCACACCTGGGAACGTGTGGCCGAGGGGCAGCTCCCTGTGGGAAACGAATTACACACACACGCACACATACATACACGGGTGTGAGCCCGATTCGAGCGCACAGCTTGCAGGTTTGCAACGCAGTGCTCTAACCGACTGCGTCATCGAAACGTCCGATGCCTGCAAGAGATGTTGTTTTTCCGGTGGCTACCCGCTATCTCAATATCTCTATGGCTATATCCAAGCTGAACTTTATCCCATTTAGATACTCGACGCCGAATAGATAATTTCCGCGACGCATGCGCAGTCTACATCTATTGTGGTTTGCGGTCCAGTGAAGCCTTGTAGTAGCGTGGAACAAGAAGTGTAATGCACTAATTGTTTGTAAATTTACGTTTTATGGGATTCACAGAACTGAATCGATCTGCAAGTTCTTGTAGCAATTTAATTTTTATTAAAAATACCGTAGAATTATTTTTACTAATAGATAAGATTATTTGTATGAGAAAAGTTGGTAGTTTATTTTTGCCTGAAACATTACATGTTATTGAAAATAAATCATCAAGTTGGGAACTGTAATAGACATGTTGCCAATTTATGAAACATATTGTGATCTCCGTGATCCAGCGATTTGTAAAAGAATGTTTTTATCATATGATTCAGCGAGCCTGGTGAAACGCGACCCGCAAACGGACGTTCGCTAGATGGCGCAGTCGTCGCAGAAATTGTCTACTCCGCCTGCCTTTTACAAGCAGGGAAAATGTCAACAAATAGATTGATGTCTGCCTTAAGTGCAGCATGGTTTATAAAAACTTTAACACACACACACATACACACTGCTCTTATTTGTCTGAAATGATGACGTATTGAGGTGTCGCTCCGTTTAAAAACAATCCCTAAATTGCGCGCACTGCCCACTGGAGGTGTTCACCGACGAGTTCGGGGTCGGTTACAAAGGGCCGCCTTTTGTCAAATTGAAATTTAGAAATTGAATCCTGACGTCGGAATAAAAGAAGTTGATTGATGAACTTGTGCGTTTTGGCGGTGAAAGACCAACTGGTTGACTCCTGGTTGCTGAATAGGCCCAAATAAGGAGTGAATATTGTTCCAAGGCCGCCATTAAGGTCGTACCAAGCCGGATACTGTTGGCGTTCCATGGTGTTTTTAGGTGTGTTTTAGTGTTAACGTAAATATTCATTCGTGCAAGTAATTCTTATAAGATAGGTTAATTGCACTTTTAGATACAAGGTAATGGTCAGGATGACATGGCTTTAATTGCGAGAGTGAGTGAGTGAGTGAGTGAGCCAGCCTTGTTTTTCTTTTCTATGAACACCATTAGATGGTTGAAATGACGAGTGTTTCGTGTGTATATATATATATATATATATATATATATATATATCTTAATCAAATTTTATGCCTTTGTGCATTCGCGTATTTGCATGAATGGTCTTGCACACATGTAACCATATGTGTGCATGCGCGTGTTTACGCTTACTTGCATGGATGAGATTTGGTGGGTGGGGGGGGGCAGCGTTGGGGCGAGTTTATTAATAATATTATTTTGATCATATTTCACCGAACCACCCACACCGTCCATAGTCAGTCACCAGGCCGTGGCGAGTCAAGGTGGCACAATGAACCTCGGCTATTTGATTCACCTTTGTTGTGACAAACGCACATATACACATACAGACGCACGCACACATACATACATACACACACATCAACACATCAGACACATCCCCCCCACCCCCGTTAGACAACGAATCGGTTGCTGATCCGTGTAACATGTGTCCGAGCTTTGTGCGGCGCCCATTCAAGTCGCCGACTTTTCAATTAAGCCACGAAGATTCGCCGACGATAGCTACACACGTCCAGGTATATGTCCAGGCCGGCTAGCCGTTGCTGATGGGGGACAATTCGCCCGTTAATGTGTTCATTTGTTTTCCTATATCGTCCTCCTGTCACGGTGTTATAACCCGCGGATCTAAGCCGCGGCGGCGACCGGCGTACGTACGCGGGGTCGCGGGTGATCTTCGTCGTCACCCGATATCGTCGCCAGTATTAGACACCATTAAGACATCATTAACAATATTTCTGAGAGAGAGAGAGAGAGAGAGAGAGAGAGAGACGCCTGACTTGGCTCATTCCGTTTGGCGGCCGTGTGCGACATCAATTTCTTTTATTCGTCCTGTCCATTTTGATAGCCGTGCCACACAGGATGGTGATGATGATGGTGATGAGTCTCGAACCACTTGGTGTGTGTGTGTGTGTGTGTGTGTGTGTGTGTGTGTGTGTGTGTTAATATTCCGGGCTGCCGTCGAGATCGTAAATGTTCACGCCTCTGCGGGCTGACAGCGGGCTGACAGCGGGCCGAGAGCGGGTCTCTCTGATATTAATGGCTTCGTTCTCTTTGGTTGTTGTTTTTACCAGCGGTTGTTGTGTAACAAACGATTTTCATCGCTTCGACGACGATAATGATGATAACGATGATAACGATGATGATATAGATTTAATAAAGTGTCCTTACTAGCGGGTGCCATATACAATTATATTTCAAGTGTGGTGTATCTGAAGCCCAAATAGGGCGCGCTCGCTGCGATAGCGCAGTGGTTATTGTAATAGCACTGCGCCGAAAATGTTCCAGGTCAGGGTTCGAATCAGACTCATTACTGTGTTTAGGAAATGTTCCCTTAAGGAGTTGCCGCTCGGTCATACTGACTGACTGACTCACTCACTCATTCACTCGTAAGAGCGACGTTGTATTTTTTTAAACATTTGTAAATTTGTTAAAGATACCGTGTACTTCTGATCTCCACTGACGATATATTACTGAAGGGGGGGGGCTCTGATAGGTTGAAGACACAATTCGAATAATAGTCAACAAATGGGCCATATATGAAGATGAAGATGATGATGAAGATATCTCATCGTTTCTCTTGTGCTCTAAATGACCGTTTTCTCCTTCAGTTTGACCATCGACTACCATATCATCTTACAGGCATATCATTTTACAGGCATATGACCTTGTCAATCGACTATAAATATATATATATATATATATATATATATATATAGGTGTATAGATATGTATATTACCTGAAAATTTCAAGTAATACGTTTATCAGCTGAAAAACCTCAGTTAGGTAATACACATAATACCTGAAAATTTCAGGTAATGTATACCTATATTATACTCGACTTTATAGATTAACTGTAACATTTAGAGATGTCAGGTCGACCCTGTTTAAGTCTTCACACTCACCGTTAATGGGATGTTTTGGTCGTCTCTCAGCTCGGCCTGATGCCAGCCGAGAGACGAGCCGAAGTGAAGTGGCGCGCGGCAAACGTTTGGCCAACAAATAGCTAAGAAATCCAGTTCCATCCACCGTATAATTAAGCGCTATTTACAAGTTCACATATATCGCGATGCCGAACGGCCATTAATAGGTTCGGCTACAAACGCTCTCCGGGCGAGATATGGACGTCGTGCCCAAATGGCGAAGGTTGGCCAATCTTTCTGCTTCGCCTATACTTTATCTTTTTGTTAATTTTAACAAAAAGTATTATTTCTCGGGGTAAATTTACGTACGGGTACTTCGGTGTGTATAACATCGCCTTCGCATGCGTGGCCTATTTGGAGAATGCGGCGGTTAATTATTACAACGGCCAGCTAAACGCCCGACGCCGGGCCGCCTCAACACCGCCCGCCAATTATCGCGTATTGAATTATAGCCCGATGCAATTTCTTACGTGTCCGGAACGAGAATCCTTAGCGAAGTTCGAATGTAGGGCAGTAGTGTAGTCGTAGTATTTTTTCTCGGTCTCTTTTTTTATAGACTTGTCTTTCCAGTTTTTAACGGCGCTTTTCGACACGATGGAAGGTACAGAACATGGCGTATACGGATATAATTAGAAACAGTTTCCTGGATCCGTCCCGACTCGTTCGTCGCTTCCGTTGTCCTAACGAAGTCGGGGCGCCTCAGTGGTCTAGCGGTAGCGTGTTGGCCCGCAGATCACTATCACTCGTGTTCGAATCTCGGCGTGGTCATAGCTGAAGGTTGTTTCATTTTTGACTTCGCTTCATTACCTTTGGAGGTCGTTCGGCCCATTTAGCCTACCTTGTGCACAGAAGTGGCCGTAAAACATCAACCGTCATGATCCTAATGAAGTCGGAATACGACGCTGGAGTCTTGTGTAGAATTCCTGTTTTTTGGCGAACCAATATTTTTCGACCTCGTTTTGTCATCCATCATTCGGTGCTCGGTGGGTGTCGTCTTTTTCGACGATCGACCACCACCATCATCATCATCATACATACATACATACATATGTACATAAAAGTTAATCTCTTTTTAATCTCATCGTTCTACGTTTTCATAACCTTTTCAGTTACCGTCTCTACTGCTACTCTTTGGAACTCACTCCCTGAACATGTTAAGTCATCAAATAGCATACTTTATTTCCGTCACCATTTGAAAACTCACCTTTTCAGACTCGCTGATCCACTCCATCCGATCATTGTTGATGCATCGTACCCGCACTATGGGTTTGCCCAACCCCTGTACTAGGTGCTCCACTGAGCTCGATTCTTTTCGCGGATATTGGAGCTATAGAAGTTTGTTGTTCTTCTTATTATTATTATAAGAAATCATCCTTTCTTCGTTGTATGTCTAATTTATTAATAGTAGTTTGATCTTTTAGGCGGTGATGAAAGATAATAGTCTACTCTTCTTTTGGGGGGAATTCGATATTCATATCGTGGCATTACTGTGAGTTGGGGAAAAATCACTTTAGACGAGAAACGGCGCCACGTACATTTTGTTAATACAAGTTATACGTCTTTATTGCTGTTCATAACATGGCGTAGTAATATTAATATTTATACCGGGACTATATTTTAATCAAGTGCGAGAAAACACAGAGAAGATGGCAAAAGAATGATATTCCTTCTCTGATCGGAAAGAGCGCTAAGAGCACTAAAAATCGGTGTTAGGCTCCTGATATGTATTTGCGACAAAACCTCATCCAAGACGGGAGCCTATTTTTAAACGAGGTTTTATATATCTTTTTTCCGTTCGTTATCTTGGGCTTCTGTTGGCTGTTTGTTTTTGTTTTTTTTGTTTTTTCTTCTTCTCGATGTCCTTATTTACCTCCCAATAAAATATCGCACTCACAAATGATTCTTGTTATATATATATATATATATATATATAGGGCTCGCTTTTATGAGGTACCAATAGACCCTTGGGTCAAAACATAACATTCGGTGCTGTTAATTCAGGTAATTAATACGCGTTTTCCACGTCCCCCCCCTCTCTCATGCCTAACCATTGAAGCTGGCCGATATTGTTTATTTTTCTCGCCTGATGAATATTGCAACTGTGGATGGAATCGGGTTTTTTTTCGTGAACTCTTTGCGTCAATTAAAACGAACTTTTCGTACTGCTCTGACATGGACCAATCCTCATTAAAACTGTGGCAATGATTAGTTGTAATAGTTTGGCGTATTCAGTTTAAATAGGTGGATGTTCTTGGCCGCACTTCGGCCGTGTGTCTGGCGCTTGCGCACCCATCAAGGGTCATATGTGACAACCATGTGTATATTCGGTAGTGTCTGCTTACACCCAAGCTGGTTTGTGGCTGTGCGTATGCCTTTATTTTACCATATAATTAATGGCAGCTATGGCCCATAACTGAAATTGGTGGTAGGCTAAATGGGCCGAGCGACCTCCAACGGTAATGGAGCGAAGTCGAAGATGAAACACCCTTCAGATAGGCCCATGCACGTAGAGAATCGAACTCAGATGGTAGCGATCCGTAGTCGAATGCGCTACCAGTTAGACCACGGAGGCGCCCCCCGATGTAAGGGATAGAGCGACTGGAATCGTGGCAGTAAATATCAGCAATTATCCGGAGAAAAAATAGGACACAAAAAGACTCGCTCCGACCACGTGCTGCGGCGAACCGAACATCGCGTCGATGCGACTCGCTCATTGTTTCGTGGCCGTATAAGTAGTGAAGTGTTTGATAATTGCGCCATCTAGCAGTTTATCGCGACAGGTTACACCTATATACAGACGGGGACGGTGTCTGTTTGTGGCTGCTCCCATTGTCGGCCTGCCAGGTGTTAACTTGTACTCCGTTACCTGGATACTTGACGCTAATCGTCTCTAGTTGTTCGGTTATTAAGAAGCGGCCATGAAAAAGGCGCATCCTCGGTGTTATTGTCGGCGTTGTTAGTGTTATTGTAGTCGCTAAGGTGTTGAGCGCCGGTTGAAAACGGTCGAGGGCTTCTCAGCTCGCCGTGTGTGTGCGTGTGTGTGTGTGTGTGTGCGTGTGTGTTTGCGATGTGGAATAAGGCACTGGCACAGAGAATGTGGAATCATTCATTCAAACTCTGGACGATTAATCAGGGTACTAAAACCAGAGACGCTACTTTTCATGCTGAGACCCTGTGTAAATGTCTCACCGGTGTGTGTGTGTGTGTGTGTGTGTGTGTGTGTGTGTGTGTGTCGGCGAATGCCTCCGAGCTGTTTGTGCATGGCTAAGAGCGTTAAGATGCCACTCGACCATGTTTCCATTCGTCGACGGTCTTCATCTTTTAATGTTAATAATAATAATAATAATAATAATAAAGACGCCTTATATAAGGACGGCAGTCTTTGTTGTCTAATGGACGACGTCTGTTTTAACTCGGGCACGCCGTATAACTAGTCACATTTCGATTATGTGTTTGTGGCCCGACGTCGACGTCGTCATTATCGTCGAACGTCGCCGTCTTCTGGCGCCGCAAGCAAACTCGGCCAAAGCGCCACGACCGGAAACCCGATACGATCGTGGCAAAGGTTAAGAGATGTTTGAGCCCGGAACAGAATGCCGCGTTTTGGTAATTTATGTCCCAATGGCTGACAAACCCCGAGACATGATTTGTGCCGTGTTTGACCCCATAGAGGTCCTTTAGTTTTTCTTGTAACTTTTTCCCCGCGGTGTGACCTTCTCCACCGACGAGTCGGCTCGTCGCTGATGCGATTCAGTAAAAGTCGAACTCGATCTGCATTACTGGATGTATGCGCTCTGAAGAAGAAGGCGATGGTGAAAAAAACCGGAGACACGAAGCCGATTCGAGCGAAGTTCCCACACGGTGAGGCCACGATAAGGCCGATTCTCAGATGCTAACACCATCGCTATATAAGTTTCGTATACTATCATCACAAAGTGGAGAATCTTCGTCCTCCTTTGGTGCCTGCCACTGGGACGTCCAAATTCGCCGGACTAATGCTCACTTCACGACGACGGGAGACTTTCAGAACGTCCGCGAATGCAACCGTCTTCGGTACACCTTCCTCGGCGATAAAGCTTGTTTATTTTAGGTTTTTTTCAGTCGTCTCTTGAATCATTCTTACAATAAATTAGCGACAACAATATCGGCATTTGTCCAGCTTTGTTTGGCGATAAAACAGCGAGAGCGGGGTAGAAACCCGCGTGCTCAAATGTATACGCCGCATTAAGCATCTTGTGGACTCGAGTTGAAAATTGCCGCTTAGCCAAATGGTTCGAGTGCGGAAAGTGTTTCGGATCCACTCTTAAATCTAAATCACCTGTGGCTGTTGGTGGCAGAAACAGATGTGTCTCTTCGAGTGATATATATATATATATATATATATATACACACACACACGCACACACCGACACGGTTGCTTGTCTGGCTGAAAATGCAGCGCCTTGTGCAAGGGACCATGTGAACGAGTGAACTCTGTAATTTTGGCTAGAGCCGATCATCGAAAGCGTTCGACGGTGTTTATTAGCGCAGTGCCGAACCTCAGCGCGATAATTACGGGGCACTTAGCGTCATTACCGTTCGCTCGGAAAGCGAAATGGACAACCCGGCCATCGGCGGCGAGAAAGTAAACCGGCCGAGAACTGGATACGACGTCCGCCGGCGTAATGCCGACGGGGAGGGCCGCTGGTTGGTTGGCAGTCATCCACAAATGACGCTAATTCAGGCCGAAACGTCTCTTTGATCGCCGGCTACTCTCTCTAAACGGTTACCGACACGGAGACAGGTGTAAATCGGCCACGTTTGTCAGTCGTCTCGTTTTCTCTCCGTCCATCCGAGCAAGAGCTACAGCCCGCTGAGCTCTGGTTTGATGATGGCGTCCAGAAACGACGTTCATTGACGGGCGAAGGCTTTCGACTCTGTGGGTGGTAGCGGAGAAGCGACAGTTTAGCGAGAGATTTATGCCGCTGGCGAACGGGGGAATTTTTTGGTCGTCTCGTTTTGGGATAGTGAGATAGCCGACGGGTTGTCGTATGGAGAACGAGCCAGTATAGTTCATCGAGCCACTTAATATGCGATGATAATGATCCGGCGTTCGTTTCCAGTAGTCGCCGAGGTCGGTGCGCCTTGTTTCTTTGTCGTACACCGCGCGGATGAGCACTTCGCCGTGTGCGCTCGTGCGCGCGCGGGTGCAAATCTGCGGTTATTGGTAGAGTCTCGCATTCCTTTTCGGCATGTTCGCGCTGCGCATAAGTTAGCGAGCTGACGCGGCGGACGAAGATGCTCTACCACGGCATTGGCCAGACAAAGGCGGCACACCGTCATCTCACCCTCCCCTCATTAAATCGAGTTATTACCGTTTGTTAGTTGTTTTTAATATTAGACGAAGCGAACGAATGATATAATACCATGTAAACAACGCGTTAAGTACCATGTAAACGGTCTGCCGACAGTCCCCCGGATGGAAATTAATTTCGCAGCCAGTTACGATTTCATCCCGTTGATGACGTCATTAGTAGTTTTGGGCTTGCGTTTATAGGCTAATGCCTGGTTTCGGTGAGATGGGGCTCGCTTTATTTTTTAATCTATTTTCTTTTGGGGGTCTTCTTTGTTGTCTTTTTATCTGCTCTGAGTTATTGTTAATTGTTCATTCTACTTAATTTAGTTGGTTTTATTATGTGATAAAGAGCTCACCCCCTCCAAATTTATCCTAGCTAAGCCTTTTTTCAGTAATTGTTTAAGAACAATAAGATATATATGTACATTAATATATATATATATATATATATATATATATATATATATATATATATATATATATATATTTGTGTACACAGGACACACACACGCACACACAACTTCTTTTATTTTGTCTTTTAATCGCAAAAGTTCATCATCTGTATAGAATTGACGGGCGCCTGTGTGGTCTAGCGGTAGCGTGCGGACCACAGATAACTACTACCCGTGTTCGAATCTCGGCGGCGGGCATATCTGAAGGCTGTTTCATCTTTCACTTCGCTTCGTTACCTTTGGAGGTGCCTCGGCCCATTTAGCCTACCAAGTGCACAAAAGTGGCCGTAAATCATCAATCACTATCGTATAGAATGGACTGTCCTCGGGATTAGCTCCACCGGTGGTTATTAAGTGTCATAAAAACGTAACGTAATCTATTGTTGGTAAGATCACGAAAACAGGTAATTTCTGGATGTGTCACGAGCATTCAATGAGGCCACAGTCCATATACATCTGTATGTGACTCGACAAGGGCGACGTCTAGAGAAAGTTCTTTAAAAAAATCACGTCATTACAGACCCAAAAGAAAAGCCCAGATATACTCAAAGTGGCTAGTTCCGCCTCTCCTATACGTGTGAACGTCTCCGAGATGTAATATCGCACCTGTCACACACTTCAGATGTGTCAACTACACGTCAGTATTTGCGTAGCACAAAATATATTTCTTCTAACAAAGTATAGTAAATACGGTGATTGATGTTCGAAAGAATCCGCTCGTCTGAAAACTGCGGCCGGTTTTCTTTTTCTCGTAAATTTCGCCGGAGACGTTTTAGCTGAAGGCCATCTTATGATCACCGGAAGGCGGCTGACCAAAAGAAAACTGACAAAGAAGAAAGTGTGTTCGTTTGTTCAGAGATGTCCTCACCTCACCGGCGGAGAGAGAAAAAGCACGATTTATGTTATCAGTGCTAATGGTATTAAATGATGATTTGTTTGGATTGTGGGGTGGGAAATGATTTGGCGACAGTTTAGAGGCGCTTACATTTATAGGGCGTCTCCGTGGTCTAGTTGGTAGTGCGTTGGACCATAGACCACTAACACCCGAGTACGAATCTCGGCGTCAGCACACCTGAAGGATGTTTCATCTTTGACTTCGCTTCGTTACATTTGGAGGTCGCTCGGCCCGTTTAACCTACCATGTGCACAAAATTGGCCGTAAAACGTCAATCATCATCATCAACAGCAGCAGCAGTAGCAGCAGCATCGCTTACTTTTATTAGACGCATGTTATTAGACGCATAATAATATCGCGAGTCCATTGTTCTATATTTTAATCTAGACATCGGTAATACTCTACAAAGCTAAAATAAGTTATCCGAGTCGCAGTAAGTAATGGGGCGCCTTCTTTCGATTTAAATTCAACTTTCAAGCGAATAAATTGTCGTCTGCACCGAGGCTGGAAACATCCAGAAGGAAATAGTGTTTTTCGCGCACAGAACAACATCCATTTTTAGCCATTTCGAAATGAATCGTCCTTGAAAATGCAATTAACGGCGTTTCAGTTATTTAAAAATGGACTCGTCATATTTAAACGATTGCGAATTTCATATGACAATATATACAACAACAAAATTTAAATTATAAAAATAATAAGGATAATAACTAACATCTATAGCGCCAATATCCTCGAAAATTACCCTTGAAGATCGCTTTGCCCTTGGAAATGGCCTTAAAACAGCAACATTTAAATTTTAACTTTTTGACATACCAAAGCTTAGGGGTCACGTGATGTCTTATTATGTTTGAATGAATATCATATGTACAATGAAAATATCCTATTGTGAAAGTAGTGATCGGTTTCGTGTAGGTGTGACTGTGTGTGTGTGGGGGGGGGGGGGGTGATGAGTGCATGCACGCGCGCGCGTTCATGTGCTTTGTTAAAGTTGTTATGATAAAGAAGGTCACTGTTTTCAAGTGTAAATGTGATTCCGTAACCTTTACCGTTAGATGCGATGCAGTACGATTGGACACCTGATCTCTCCGCCAGAGAGAATTAAGTGTAGTATAGTTCAGTATGTTCGTCTCACACCAGTACATCATTAACCTCGTAGTCTGTTCGTCATCAAATAAGATAGGTGTCGCGCGATGAGGCCAATTAATGAGGTAATGTAATACGCCGGGTCATAGATGTTACCTAGTTTCAGGTCACCAGTTTGTTTTGTCGTTAAGTCTTTCGCTGTTTCAAGTTCCATAACTTCTCCTCTTGACTTCTGGCTTTTCCATATGTCACTCACAGAATAAACGACACACACACACATACACACACACACACACACACACACACACACACACACACACATATATATATTGCTGATAACCCGACCACCTCACATGTATACATCCAACAAATGTGATTAATACGTTGTTTTAGAAAAAGAGAAAAAAAACACCGTTTCCAGCTTTTACCAAATTTAATTATCCGAGGTAAAACGTGCCGTTGTTAGTCGAACTGTCCCCACAATGGCGAGCACTTTTTATTTAAATAAGCTGTCGCTGGTATTTGTTCAGCAGGACAAAAAGTTAATTGATAGAGTCGCTCCAGATTGGCGCTAGATGAACAAGTGGTAGACACTTTGTTTTGTGCACATGTTGCCGGGTCTCTCTCCTCGGGCGTTGGAAGTTGATATAATTCACTTCTGATGACGTTCTCGCAGCACGTCTTTCCTCTAATAACCGTCAACCGGCGGCCGTGAACTGTCCATTTTCGATGTAACCATCTTGACTGGGCCGGCCGGGATGTGAGCCCGCGGGGTAAATCTCAACGGGGAAGCGGCGACTTTTTCTAAGCGCACCACGACGCGATAGCGGTGAGGATGGCTGGCAACAAGGTGGTGGGGAGCGTTCTTTGAGGGCGAGCGCCCGCTATGCCGCAAATTACGCCCGACGATAATGTGGATTGAAGTACGGGGTGATCAATGCTCTGGTGGGAGCTTTTTATGAACTCCTCTGAATCGGATTGATGTTTGCTGTGATGACGACGAAAGGAAAGTTGGCAGCCTTCTCTGTCATTATCTACGAAATGAGTTGGCGTAGAGGATGATGTGGTGATGACTTCGCCGTATGACGTCCTCTACTGTAGTCGTTGCCCACTCCGACATCGGGCTGACTCTCGCCGATGAGGGAAGATCATCTCTCCGAGAAGCCAGCGCCGCTTCCGATTGCGTCACAGTCCGTTGGAAATCGTTCTATTTCGGCTTTATACTGACGTTTGTATTCCAGTTCAAAACTTGACATCTGCTGTCGTGTTTCGGTTTGAAAATTTAATGAAGACTTCTGCTTTCTTATTCGAGTTAATAATTTACCACCATTTTTCAGTACGTCGCCCGAACTGCGTTATTGCGACCGTGTTAATCTCGCGTTCAGATCGTATTTCGTAGCGGTGATACGACGCTGAGTATAACTGTCATTTATCGCTTCGGAAATACGCAACCAGCCCCGCTTTTGTCAACGGTGCTACAAGGTATTCGCATAAAGGACGAATACGGAATACTTAATCACGCATCGGCACATTTAAAAACGTGTTTCGGCATTATTCCCGACTCGGTTGTTAAACTATATAGTCTAGACACCCCCTGTCACCTTCAGTAATAAATTATCTCATTCCGATGCTCTTCGCCATCATTTCGGCGCGTTGAAGTCACACTGCTGTAAAATTTATTGCCCTTCGTACGACACAGGCGAATCACTGTCAGAACAATTATTTGATGTGCTTTTGTAATAATGTTTTTGGCCAAGTGTTAGCACCTATAGGCTCTGTTAGCGTCCTTTTTTAGATCGGCCGCGAGCCTTTGATTCGGTGCGCATCAGAGGCCTTTGCCTTTTCGGGGTGGCTTCGTTGGTCTTCAATTGATTCGACGTCGTCTGAGGTCAGTCCGATAACGTATGTCGTCCCCGATGTTTTATACCGACAGGCTTATTTATCTAACATTATCTTCACTTTGACATCAGTATTTCAGTTTGTAAATCTTTTTGATCACCTGATGTCAACCGAATGACGGCAACACCATAGCGTCATATGGTCATAAATTGATTCTTTACCCTAGACGTTGCTGTCACTAGTCGGCGTTGTAGAGGACTCGCCGCCACAGCGAGGCATCTGGAAATTCTTCGTATAGTGGAAATGGTGCGATGTTTAGATGCGGTGGCGTTTAGAGATCCTTTTTTTAACAACCTTGGCTTTTTTCCTGCTGGTAATATGTTCGTTGATCCGCTGTTTCGTATCCATTACACCATATTTAGTCACATATGAATGTTTACGATGTTCCATAGGGGCGTAGATTTTATTCGTTTGTTTTTAAAGGTTTGATATGTTAATTTGTCTTTTCGATTTTGGTCAGAAAAATATGAATGGTTAGAACTCGCTGTAAATAAAGGGCAGTCGGTTATATATTAATTATGATTGCACGGAGGGGTAGAGTGTAGTTGGTAACGTGGTTGGTTTCTACAGTGAAGATGCGGAAGCTGCACGCATTAATGCTTCCGTTCGGGCACGAATTCTAAATAAATCTAAAATTTGGACTAGGGGGCGTAGTCGGGGGGTGTTATTCTACAGCTCCCATACACACACTGGCCACGAACAAGAAATCTTACGGCCGACCTAATTCCCCAAAGTCAGGGTTCGAATAGTACCAATGTATCTATGTTAATAAACGAAGAGATCACTGACTCACTCCCACACTCTTAACTCACGCCGTCAGAAAGGAAGTTCAGTGTAGTATCATATATAATACAATTCATGGCCGTTATATTGAGCAGTGATATTATTAATTAAGCACGTATATGTCGGCAACATTACATCTTACTTCTATACGTATCCAGAAACGTGCACTGTTGCGGTATTTGGAGCTGCAGTTTTACGGAAAGTGTCCGGGACCTGTTCTTCTTTATCTGTATAGTTTATTATGGGAAATATGCATGCGTGTATGTACTGGTGAACCATTAATTTAGTTGCCTCGGTGTCTATATCTAGATATAGGTTATTAGTAGGTATGTGTGTGTGTGTTGCTATCAGTCAGCGATGTTGATATAATTTATGGTGTGCGCATGCATGAATGAATGGCATTTTCCTTTTGCATATGGACGCATCCCTTCCCGCATTGCATGTTGTCACTGGTTATGATCTTGTGTGTGTGTGTGTGTTGGAGGGGGTGCGCCGTGCGTATATGCGTGCATATGTGTTGGTGTGTGCTGGCATTCCTGCGACAGAGGCTGCGAGGTTCATGATTTATGATGGCAGTACTGGGTCAGCTGTGTCACCACCATTCGTCCCGCTTCCGACACCTCGTTCAAACCGAGGAGACTAAACAGGGCCAACTTTTCTATCCTTTCAGCTATTTCATCGTCTCATTTGACAGCCCGTCCGAGGTGTTGCCGGCCATGAGGGATCACTGTAGGAGAGACTCGGACGTCATCAGACCGCGGATACTGCGGCGAGAGATGGAGCTGGGCCGACCGTGCGACCACGAACAGTGTGAATTTGGCGAAATGAACGAGGATCTCAGGAAACGACTGCAGATCAATTTGAATAAATACGTGAAGAAGCTGTGAATGGTAGCAGGAAGGAAAATAAGACAGCAACGACGACGACAGCAACAACAACAACAACAACACTTCAGTACGCATTTTACAGCCGATGTCCTTCATATGCTGGAATTTCGCGATGGAATGACTTAAGCGTTGCCCGATGAGGTACGGGCCGATTGTTTGTTGAGCTAATATTATATATTTACTCGTGATCAGGTCGATAGTAAGGTTGTCGCGTATTAAAGGTCGGGTTGGGGAGGACGCAAGGTGTTCATTTGAAATAGTTTAATTGTTTAAATTCATTAATAAAAAAAGCTTTATCTCTACAAAATCACTGTTTGATTATCGCTCGTATTGACTGACGGCATTTGCTTGTTAACACATCCAACTGGCGTATTAGTGTGTATCGTACCACTCCATTACAAACAGTTGCTCAATAAAACCGTAGATAAGGTTAATGCCAGCCATTTAATATTTCAAACCATTAGAACTCTGATATTATTAAACTAAATTATTAATCATATTCCATGGGCATATATGTTCGAGTTTTAAGCCCTTGACAGCAACCATGAACCATACACGGCACCCCCGTGAATATTCGGTTCTGGTGGCTGAGCAGAATTGTGTGCTGACGTAAGCAAAATGTGTGCGTTTCGGTATAATCGTGCCTGAATCTAAGCCTGAAGGCTTACATTCCGTTCGATTGTGTGTGCAACGTCACCACTCTGTGTATGCATACACTGAGCATGCGTGCATATGTTACTGTACGATTCATGACCCAATTAGCAGCCAGCTTCAAACACAAATATGTTCTGACGTTTCCACCACTACCAAACATAATTTATGTATAATTTGTTCATTATTAATGATAGAGAGACTTCATAACAAAAACATCATCTTTGTTTGAACCGTCTAAAATTGGTTTTCACCATCAAAGAACTGATTTAAGAGCTGGTCACTTCTTACAAACCATCCATTGAATCTGCTGAATCCTTTCTAATTTATCTCTTCCCACACACGAACAAGGGCGCCTCCGTGGTCTAGCGGTAGCGTGTTGGACCACAGATCACTACCACCCGTGTTCGAATCTCGGCGTGGGCATATCTGAAGAGTGTTTCATCTTAGCAGAGAGCTTAAATATAGAGAGGCGTTACTCTTGCTGCGCCATGTTGAATTCTGAACCAGTGGCGCCTCCAGCGACCGGAGGTATTTCTCAGATAAACAAAAGCTCTTTGGTTGTCCACATGTGATCGTGTACATGTGTGTGCATGGTTGAAATGAATTGCCAATACTAAGACTATATGTTACATGATCACATACTATTTTATTAATTAACACTTTAATTGTGCACATATGATATCGAAAAAAAAACGAAGCTCTGAAACTGTAAATAAAGAATTAAGTGATTTCTCAGTCCAGTCAATTAATTCATAGCCTACAATTTGCGATCACTTGACAGCTGATTAGAAAATAATTGAACGTGGTTAGGGTTATTTCACAGCTTTGTGTGTGGAAGTTTTTTTAATGAAAACAATTAGGTATATATCAGGTAAATGAATACAAACATACTTTCATCATGTCAGTTTATCATAGTCTATTAATTTTTATTTATTTGGATATATACATATAAAGATATATAATATATGATACTTCCAACCATATATTCATCATGTCCGTTTATCATATATTAACTAAAAAAATCATAAGTTCATTTAAAGTCTACACCTCAATAATATAGACCAATATAGGCCTGCCCAGCTGAGAATAAAGAATATACATGGAATATTAACAATGTTTATGTTTGCATTAACATGTTAGATATAGAGAAATTAGTACTTTCATGCAATAAGCGGCATCAAATCTCTCGTACCACGGGTTCATCTACAGTTACAATCAGTCATTTGTTATCAAATGGCTAGAATAACCCAAACTGCTTCCAGCTCTAAACAACCACTACTACAAACATATGACATTTAGTCCAGATCAGTGAACTGTTTAAAGTTAGACAGAATATACCCAGCGGTGTAATAGTCACTTGCATTGACTACTGTAACAGATAACTCAAAATCATCTATCACATCCAACACCAGTAAATCTGTATCCAAGAGATTGACCTGTTTACATCTCATCATCATAGAACTTCAAGGACTGAAACAGTACAATACCTTGTAAAATAATAACTTGAATCAAGTGCATAACCTTTTTGTCAAGTTGGTTAAAGAATTTGATTTGATATGCATTTAAGTTATGAAGATCGAGAAGTATACCAATTAAAGCACATGAGCTGAACATTCAGGTACTAATTTAGGTGCTGGTAATCCTTTTTTTGTATTAAGATATGAAATGGGCTGACAAAATTTCATGGGTTTGATGTCTTGTTTCTTATTTGGTTAATTTTATAATACCAATTTTCACCATTAATATTTATAAATATTAATTACGATCACAGCTGTCTCCTGTATAGGTCTCCTATCTGTTAATACCTTCCTCTTTGATTTCAGTGGATGCATGAGGTGGATTTGGTACATAAAAAATAGTTGGAATAGCATTCTAGATAAGTTTATCTCGTCTGGTTCATGAATTCCGTTTCAGTGAAGTGTATATCATACACTCTACAAGTAGTATTCAAGTAATTTAAATCTTTCCTCATCATATATCTGCCCAACAACAATTAATAACCCATCTTTTACTTCTGTCAAGAGAAAAAAAATGTTTCTACCACTAGTTGAGGTATTTAATAATTAATTTCATAACATTTAAATTATAAATAGAAGTCCATATATATCAATAAGTACCAATTGCTTACGTTTAAAAATAAATATGGATGCAGGTGATCATGTAAATACTCAGCTATTTATAATTATTGTAATTAGGGAAAAATTATCTGATTATAGTAATGTAATTTTAGAAGTCCAATTATATTATTAACAATAATAAAGTAAAATATACCTCCCGCCCATAACATTTCACTGGCTCCAGTACATGTAACTGTAAGCTTATGTATATCTTACATACCCATTTTGTGATTACTAGGTTGATATTGTTCAATAAAATTTAATCATATTTTGCCTGAAACAAATATAGATCTAGATAGATCCTGCTTGGGCTTACCGCTTGGGTCATGTCAAGTAGAGGCGTGTCTACTTCAAATTGTTATGCTTATTTTTTAAATATCCTTTATCTAAAAAAAAGCCAGATGATATCAATTTTTACACTAGCTTTCATTTACTTTCGGGGATGTCTTTATTTGTGCATACTTTTCCTGCTACTGCAGCCGAAATCGGCGCAGAATGAACCAGTGCCATTAAGCGCCATGTTAACGAAGGGAGCTGTCCGTGACAATCTACCTCCGGTCGCTAGGGCTCTGGCGCTCCATGAATTCAAAATGGCGCCCCAAGTTAAAACGCGAAGTAACACGTGTTGTTATAAATAGTTTTTGATTTTAGCCTACCATGTGCACAAAAGTGGCCGTAAAACACCAATCGTCATCCCACACATGAACCGTGCCACACGTCTTACATTAAAGCAAATCTTCATCCTAATAATATGTAATTCCTTATTTAAACTGTATAGAAGATTTATTAACTTATATTTAAGTTAATAAAAAACTGTCATTTTATTAAACTCTAATGCCATTCCAATACGTGGATGTTTTGATTACACTTAGTTAGAAATTCAAATCCCGAACAACAACCGCGTGCCATATAGACGAGGAAGGAAATCGTCAGAACGACCCCCAAAGGTAATGAAGCAACGTCAAAGATGAAACACCCTTCAGATATGCCCACACCGATATTCGAACTCAGGTGGTTGTGTGCTATAAAAGAAATTCTGATGACTATTGGGTTCCGCGGACAGAGTTGTGTACTGACGTCATGAACATGTATGCGTGTTTTGATATAGTTTTGCTCAGTCATGCGCCTAACGTCACCACTCTCTGCATGCCAACACTGAGCACGCGTGCATATTTTGCTGTATAATTAATTAGCTACGTGGTGGCCGGCTCAAAGTGATCCGTGTAAACACCGACTTATTGTGACGTGAGTTCTATGGTTGATTAATAATGTCAATAAAATTCATCGTTGTTAGAATCATCCGATTGGCCACCAAGGAATCGCTTTAACTGGTGCCACTGAATCGATAAGTCATCATAGATTGCCTGGTCTGCGTGCGTGTGGGAGAGGGGGTGGGTGGGTATAGGAACAGACTTCCAATTTAATCAATTCCAATTCCACTCAATTCCATTTGGTCAATTCCACATCAAATTGATCAATTCCAAATTTATTAATTCCCTTTCTTACCTCAGAGTTGGTACTCCGAATACCTGCTTTGAATACCCACTCCGAATAGTGTATATTCCAAGTAGGATTGTCATGGAAGAAATATTCTGAATAAAAAACTAAATGGTAAATTAATTTGTGGATTAAGTTTTTTTGTGGGAAACTCCAATTCAAAATTTATCAATTCCAATTCCATTATTTTAAATAAGCAATTCCGGAATTGGAATTGACCATCAGTTCCAATTCTGGATTTGAATTGACCCGACGTCTGACTAGCAGACTGCAGTAAATAAAGCTAGCCGCACGCGGATGAAGATCACGACAGTAAATAATAACAATATTTTCGGCAGTTCGCCTTTCACATAAAAGTGGCCCCACGGAGTAACACGAACCCGCTATCTCTCGCTCGACTTTGAAGTCGCCGAACGAGGCTCGTAACATTAATAGACGTCGAACATTCCGCTGTGGGGCAACTCCCAGACGCCGCCTTCGGCCCGTCGTCATCCTATCCAGCAATGTCCAAATCTATGGTGTGTTTGTGCGTGCTCTCGCTCGCTCGCGTGCGCGCGCGTGTGATAAACGGCTTGTTTCCTAGCGGCCCTATCATCGCCAGCCGTCAGTGGCGCATTAACGTGGACGGGCTGACGTCTGCATCATCGAGTTTCGCTCGAAGCGAGCCGCCGAGTTCGGTGTCCGGTTGCAGCCGATATATCGACATCGTGACCATCATCGTCACCGTCGTTGTGCCGGCGTCTCCGGTCAGACATACGACGTAGCGCCACCTTATGATGGCTCCATTACGTTTCCATGGCACCCGATCGCGTCGACCGCCGGCTAACTGGCCATTTCGGTCCGGAGCGATATCGTACCCTCGACTCGCCGCGTATCTCGATAATTAGTTGTCGGCTTTTGGTAATCAGAGATCGGCGCGCTCCGACCTGTGCCGTAATTAAACACTACCTTTCACGGCGTATTGAATGCCCATCTCGGTGATGTGTCATCCAACAGATGACAGTAGGCCGCTCATCTTCGCCATCGCGTTCTATAGTTTCCGATATGGCGGCATAATATATGTTATCGTGTTCACGTTGCTACTAGACGGCCCTGTTTATACCTGGCCCATTATGACTTGGTAAATAATATTGTTCGCATTTTTTTATTAATAGTATTTCTCTCGCGCTTTCTCTCTCTCTCTCTCTCTCTCTCTCCATCGCTCGCTCGCTCCACCCCCCCCCTCTCTCTGAAGGATCCCGTGGCAATTGTTCGGAAGAGTTTCAGAAATTCCACGCGAGCTTGATTACGATATGTCACTTGGTAAGAAAGGAGCCATATCACACGACATATCACGGCCTAATCTAGCCATTCACGGAGCGTATAGTAGTCGCTGCTGTTGTCGTTGTTGTTGGGCTGGGTTTTTTTCCTTCTGATGTCGTTATTATGTGATCTGGTTCCTGATTTCTCATAATTGGAGCATCGTCTTTTTGTTGTCGTGTAAATTGCTGATAAAGAAGTCACATTTGAAGCGGTAATAGCGGTATTAGTGGGCTAAAGTTAAGAGTGCCCCGGGGCAGACTCCCCCCTCCGTGATATGCGTTCTTGTGTGTGTGCGTGAGTGTGTGTGTATGTGTCTGTGTTTGCACGTTCACAAGGGCACATGTGAATGAACATTTAAAATTCAAGTCGCACAAAAAAGCACCAACGCATACACACAAATATAGACGCGTATTTACCCGCTCACTCCCTCGCTCGCTCACTCACGCACTCATTCACTCACGCACACGCTTCTGGAATACGCACATGCACGAATGCGTCCACAAACGTCCACGCATTATTATGTAGCGCATGGGCCTATCCAGAATTGTACTGTTCTGGATATGTGAAGGCCGATGCCAGACATTGCTCTATGCCGAAGCCAGCGAAGCTGTGGGAGGGGGTTTTTCGACCCCACCCCGAGGGTATTATCTGGACGGTGGACAATTTAATGGGGTAGAAAAGCAGGTGCCTTTTATTATCCGAGTGTGTAATAACTAAATTTAAAACTTAACTCTCCATGAAGGGTGTGCGTATTTATTTGTATGTGCACGCTGAGTCCACGTCACCTCGAATCTGCACACCACTGCACGCAGATAGAGAGAGAGGAGGAGGAGGTAGAGGATTGAGAGAGAGAGAGAGGGAGGGAGGGACTAGCATATGTCAAACATTATCTCATTTTAACGTCGACATTCTCCATTCTTGGCTAAAACAATTAGCATCTCAATCTGACGCTACACGTTAATAGATAAGACTATACGATGTTAACATTACGCCGACGAATAGAATTTGCTCTCATATTTAATGCGCTCGACATAATTGATGATACGATACCGTGATAAACATCGTCCACGGCAAATTCCGTACAAATTAGTCTCCATTACTCAGTGTGTACTCGACTCGTTCGCCGGGTAGCCAGCCACTCCTCGGCGACGGCTAACCGAGCCGAACGATGGCCCAAGCATTCGCCGTGCCGTATTCGAACGGGGATGTTACTGGTGTCCTGTACTGGTCGTGCGTTCGGTTGAGGAGAGATAACGGACGATGATTGCCCCCGATATAAGAAACAATCTTTTCTATCTGTTGTGTCCTCTCTCTCTCTCTCTCTCTATCTCTCCCCCTCTCGCTCTCTCTCTCTCGTAGCCATCAGCGTGCATATAAGCGTAGGGTGGAAACACATCTGCACATGGGCCTGCGTATGACGTATTGTCTTCGTATGTGTTCTTAGTTTTTGTAAAAAAAAAATATATATACGCTTACTTTATCTACCTCGTTTATGCTTTAATGATGCGTAATTTTTCTTCAATATATATATATATATATATATATATATATATATATAATACCGAAAATATATTTAATTTCAGTAAAAAGGTTCCCCCTTTACAACAGCCAACTAACTATTGCGCAAGTGCCAGCTAGTTGGAGAACACTCTTTGCAAATGCTGTTCATTGAAGTCTCCCACGAAATTAATATATTGTACTGAAGAATGGCTGCTAAATAACCTATCCAATATGCCTTCCTCTGAATGAAATCCTAATTACATTTTCAAAATAAAGTCGTAAACCTGAATTAAAACTGAATAACTAGCTCAGCTTCTGGCCTACTCCAGATCATTTTTCGATGTCTGGACGGATCAAAACCGCCCCCTGCGCACCCCCTTCCCCGTTCCCTCCCCAATGATTGGTGGTGTACAGTTCTTTCTGGGAATGCACCGTCAAATCAGATTGTTAGATATATCTCACTGTGCCAAAGTTCAGAAACCAAATAACAAAGGGCCCTCAGTAGAAACACGGATGATTGCACATAGGTCTTTAAAACAAACGTGCAGCAACACGAATATGTTACGTCAATGTTGACATGTTTGTTGTATTTTTCGGATGGGATGTCAATTAGTTCTTTAAGTTAAACTTGAACTGCTGAACTTGACCGACAACTAGAATTGGCACGCCTGAAAGCGACCTTCAAATTGCGGAAATTAAGACTGTTTAGAAATGATGTCCAATATCTATTTTTTATGTGTCTACGATATTACTGGTATGGTGCTAGTGGAACATTGGCACCATCTCTAATTTACTTTTAGTGTGGCCAGGTGTTTTCTCACACACACACACCCACACACACCCACACACACACACACACACACACACACACACGCACACACGCACACACACACACAAAGTTCACTGCGGAATCTTTCTCCCTGTTCAAAGGGGAACTTGAGAGTTATACACCGCGATCTCTATACTGGCATAGAACTGAACCTACCTTGCAGACTCCCTGTTGATATCTCGATTTTATTAGCAAGAGTATACTATAATTTGCAATTTTACAATTATTTAAAATTCCTTGTTTAACTGATGTCATTTTAACCGAATATGGCAGGCAAAATAGGTTGCTTGTATGCGTGTTTTTTTACTGCACGGTGTGGCGTGATCTGTATATAACATACCAGACTTTCGCTTATTAACTCAAGTTGAAGTCGTTATAGCAATGTTCTGGACTAGGAGGGTGGGCTGGAGGGGGAGGGGGGGGGTGAGTTGGGTTTGGATTACATTTCGGTGTCTAAACGGGCGGCTACGCTTACCGGTCCCGGTAGACGCTCGAAGGCCAAAGCAGCTATAGGCGTCAGATAACATTTTAAGATATTGCTGCCTGCACATTTCGCCAACTAGCGGATAGATTTTCGCCGTCTGATAAGCGGCTAGGGTATCCAACGTCTTGCAGCTGTAAATTAAATATCACCCCGGTAATAAATAATAGAACGACGGACGTTTATTAAAAAGATGGTTTGCCCATCCATTTATCAGCCATTATCCGCTTATCAAACTTGTACATCTCGTGGCCGCCTATTTCGAGTTAAACGGCACCATATCGGCAACGTCTGCCACATGAACGGCCGCTGATTAATGGCTCTGATAAGGAATAACACGTGGTCGACGTTTTTCTAACCATGCTCGAAACTGGAATCTCGAAGGCGCTTCGCGAATCCAGGCCGAGAAAAACTTCTCCGATGAGGCCAACTCTTTCGGAGCGGCAGCCAAAAGGAAGCTTTTCTCGCGCGCCGGCTGCCGTCCAACATTGTGTAAACGCTGCGCTTTATCGAACGCTTTTATCGAGAGCGACTTCAACCGCTCACTTGTTCCCGATAACCTCAACAACGACTTTGTGAAAATGTCGTTGACTGCCGTTATTTTTGCATTTCATCGGCTCAAATTTGGAACCACGACCCGTCGGTGGCGAGATACGATTGTACTACGGAGCTCGGCTGACGCGGGACTTGACGTGTGAATATTCGTCATTTTGACGTGCGTGGGAGATTAGTTTGGCTGTCAGAAACGTAAAGGCGTCATTTTGAAGCCAGACAGAGGTCGGACGCTCCTGAAGTCTGACATCGCCGCATATAAAACCTGGTCGTAAACAGGCATCAGCCGAGCCACATTTCTAAGCCAAGGCATATTTACAAATGTTACGGTATACTTGGCCAAAACAACCTCAAATGTTCCAGGGAACTGTTAGTAACATTCCTTACTAAGATTCAATTCAATTCAAATAGTTTATTACAAAATTCATATTACATCATTCTAATGACACCCAACTCGCGTATAATTTTGAAAGGGAGGATGCTTGAAGCATTGCTTATATAATGCACCCCACCCCCTTAATACTAATTCTTTGTGCCCTTGTAACACGAAACATCTACCGAATTATTAGAAAAAAGTCAATTATCTGATGACTGTGTCAGTTAGCAGTTATGATAGCAGGTCGAGCCCGAGGGCAAGTAATGGCATCGGGATGGATACGCCAGCGCACACCTGATTCGATCGGGAGATGGCTACGTGTTCCTTGTGCTATATGATGTCAGAGCACGTGACCTTTCTCCTTCCCATGCATCGTACATTCTGACATCCGAGAAAACTATTACGACTAGGCCTTCAATCGTTATACCTGTGATGATGATGATGATGATGATTGATGTTTTACGGCCACTTTTGTGCACAAGGTAGGCTAAATAGGCCAAGCGATCATCAAAGGTAATAAAGCGAAGTCAAAGATGAAACACCCTTCAGATATGCCCACGCCGAGATTAGAACTCAAATGGTAGTGATCTGTGGCCCAACGCGCTACGAAGTAGACCACGGAGGCGCCCATTATATCTGTGATTTGATGTATAGTTTGCCAATATTATTCTTACATTTAGGGCTACTTCTGTGAGCAGTAAACATTTTATTCAGAATAATTCAGCGTGAATTATTCGTTTAAACTTTTAAAGCAGTTCTTTAGTGGCTAATACTTTTTCCCGATTACTCGAATCACTTCGAGCTGGTCGCCATGTGGTTAATTAATTTTACGGCAGAATATGCGCGCATGCTCAGTGCTGGCATACAGAAAGTGGTCACGTTACACACACAACCGAGCAAAACTATCCTAACACACACACACACACACACGTTGCTGACGTCAGTACACAACTCTGCCCGGCTAGGCTTGCCGAGTGAAAACGAAAAGAAGCGAATATTCATGAGGACTCCTTATGTGGCATCGGATTACTGTTCGGGATCAGTATTTCTGCGTACGCGCAATTATAGTATCCACGTATAGTGACGTCTTTAATAAAATGTTAATAAGAAATTTGTATGTTTCGGAATAAGATGAAAATCCCCCAAATAATCCAGTATTCACCCTGACATATCCGCTGTCTTCCATTTTTCGCCTATGATAATGATTGATGTTTTATGGCCACTTTTGTGCACATGGTAGTCTAAATGGGTCGGGCGACATATTAAATTATCCAGTTGAAAGTACCCATTAATCCACTTTTAATGGCCCCTTGGCGCCACCATTTTGAAGTTAGATAGAGACTGGAGGCTCCTGAATGCTGACGTCACTTGAACCCAGCAGTTTGACCCGAAGTCTGTAGAGCCCATACAAAAGCATATAAACAAGTGTTAGCGAGGATTAATTCCAGAACAAAACGCAACAATCTTGTTAAAATTACGCCATGGATGACACACAACTGTATCAGTTTGAGCCAGAAGAACCATTACAAGATGAAGATGATACCGATTGTTTCGAGAGAAAACAAAAGGAATCATCGAAGAAACCGGGGGGAGAACCGGAAACACTAACTGGTGTCTACGTGAACTCTGTGTACTCCTGGCCCAGGTGACGTCAGAGCACTACAAATCTGGCTTCCGGTGTAGCCGTAATGGCGGCCCTCCAGCAATTTGGATTACTTCCCTATATCTATGATATCAGATATATTTCGTGATTATTATTGTGGAATTTTTGGTTACTGTTCTAAGTATAACATATTTAAGAAATATTATCAGAGGGTGAACTTTAAGGTTATATCGTTCTATATCCTTACCCCAAATGTAGTCTGACGGGTGTCTCATCCATTATTAAAAACGGTTCCAATCTGATCACGTCTCATTCCCTTGAGGAATAACCCCTCCCTTGGCCATATGTCTGATGCGTGTTCAGCCAACTCACTCCGCCACTCACTCTATATATCCTGGACCATGATCGGGAGAAACCTAAAAACAGATACACCCCGTCATCCCCAATCCCCCGCCTCCCCGAACATAACAACCTGCCCGATGTTTTGTCCAATGTTTACCAGAGAGAGATCCATTAACGTAACCACACAAGTGTCGGCAGCACTAATGTATTTGTCGCCTTCAGATTGTCTGCCGCGGGAAGTGGCCCCTAGGTGGCGGTGGTGTGCTAATTGGTGAACGACACCTGTAAAGGTGACGCCTAGCGGAAAATAAATTGGCAATAACTCTGGTGTGTGTGTGTGGGGGGGGAGGGGGTGTTTTTCGGTGTTAGACATTAGTGTGGAGTATTATGTTGACATCCAGTGATTAGCGACTAGGCATGCAGTAACGGGAAGATGGGCTCTAATTTATACACTGCAGATAGGCTGTTTCACTGACTCGTGTTACGCTGCGATCAGCTTGACTGCGGTTGTCCTCTTGTAGGCGTTGTGACGATTGAATAACAGTGGCTGCGAAACGGTGAAATAAGAAATGTGAAACGGTTGAATAGCAATGGTTGTGAAACGGGTGAAAAACAATGGCTGTGAGACGGCTGAATAACAGTGTTTGTGATGACAATGACTGTCAAACGGCTGAATAACCATGGCTAAAAAATGGCTGAATAACAATAGCCGTGAAACGGTTGAATAACGATGACCAGGAACTTGTTAGCAACGTAATTAATCCATCCATTGGCTGATAGCACCCACCACCTTCACCCAACTGTGCTAACTGGATGTGCGGGATACATTTGGTCAGCAGTTCAGAAGTTGTTGAGTTGCAGCAAACTGCATCCGGGAAAATATTCCCGGGGAAAACCATAACGCAACGGTATTCTATATAAAGACATAAGTATGTGGTTATGAGTGTGCGGCGATTGATAAAGAGATCGTGAGAGGAATAATACGAGTTTCAGTCACCGCCCACCATTTGTGGAGGAACTATGCGCGCGGACACGCACGGACACACACACACACGCACGCACATATTGCCCTAGTACGGGTACTTTATTAAATATACTTCATTATTATTATTATTATTATTATTATTATAAGGTTCCCGCCCCTATTTCCTTATCGAAGCGATCAGGTTCTCCCCATGACTGATAAATGGCCATTCTATAAGGATCGTATCCAGAAGACCAATCCGGACCAGTGGTCAGTTAACTGGCTCCACACGCCCTCTAACCGTCTCCACACGACGCGTAGCTACCTCCACCTACACCTGACGGACATCGAGGTGGATACCACAAACTGACGTAAGATGCGGCGAGAGATGGGCACGGGTTGTAACTACTAACACAAATCTACTAATTGGGTTGTCATCATAATAAATAACACATCATAAAACGAGGCTAGACTTTTGTGTTTTTCTTAAACACAACAAACTGACAAGTTGATTTATTATATATAATACATCATACCGGAATGACGTCAAATACAACGTAAGGCTTTCAAATTTTGCACTATATGCGTACAGTGTTTTGTGGTTGTCTATCTGTCCGTCTGTCTATCTGCCCGTCCGTCCGTCCGTCCGTCCGTCCGTCCGTCTGTCTGTCTGCCTGTCTGTCTGTATTTGTTCGTTTGTTTTTAGATGTTCTTTGGGGGGGGGTGTTTGTTTGGGTGTTTTACCGGGTCTTTGCCTGCATGGGTGTTTGTCTGGGTGTCTGTCTGGATGTTTGTCTGGATATTTCCGTGAATTTTTGTCTG
>JAODUP010000260.1:460000-475000 GCA_025642065.1 Paralvinella palmiformis | reverse complement strand
TAGTGATGAACACATACCCTTCTGCTGAACCGGCGAACTCGACGCCAATCAGGTCTATATTATAACAAGCTGAAACGTTCACATTTCTGAACGCCAGACACACACATGCACACACACACACACACACACACAAACACACACACCGAGCTGCCACGTTAACGCAGCCTGATAGGAATCAAGCGAAAATCGACTACATCAGAAATCCGCCTTATACGGCGGAGGCAAGTCAATTATGGATAACTACTTTACTAGACGACTCGCATGCCCTCTGGTCACCAAGTCATTATGGGAAATAGAGATAACGGAAGGGCGGCCGAGCTACGTACGGAATACCACCACGAAAAGCTGCTTCTAAATCAATCTTACAGCACAATGGCGCTGTAGTACACGATAGTGAACTGGTAACAGTCAGTCATAATTGAAAACTACGGGGCTATGAAATAAGCTACTAATCTGAGTAAAATCTCGTCCGCGACCTTGAATGAAATATTTAACATTGTGCAGCTTCACCTTATCGTGTATGGTATTATCTGCATCACTAAAATTGTACATTACTCCTTATGCCCGAGGAAATAACAATAAAATAAATGCATACATATATATATATATATATATATATATATATGTGTGTGTGTGTGTGTTTTGTGTGTGTGTATGTGTTTTGTGTGTGTGTGTGTGTGTGTGTGTGTGTGTGTGTGACACGCACCACTTCGCAATATTATTTTAGTATGTGAAAAGTGATTTTAGGCATTTTTCTGTTAATTGTCCCTCGACACCGGTTTTCAATACCTTGAAAAATTGCTTAAGGACTTCACACCTCTCGTATATGATTATTGCAAAACGCCATTATCCATCTCGACAAAGAGATGACCCACGGGCAGAGAAAATACAGGCCACGGCTCAGTAACTCGAGGATGATCATGCTCCACGCAATACCAGCTTAGTTAAGAAATATAGAAATAATTGGTCCACACGCGCCCCGATATCTCGTATAGTCTTGTGGGAATTCCGTGGCGGAATTTCCCGTTTTCGCTTTCGTACTGCGGGGAGATCGATCCGGAAGGCATCGGCGTGTCCGGATTATTTAGAAACTAGAACAGAACTTAAAGGACTTAGAGGCAGGTTAGTAGGATTGCTAGTTATGTACATGGACGAATCGATGAATGGACAATCTGTGTTAGTAAGATTACACAGAAAAAACGCAAAGAATAATTTACTGGTTAGCAAAACCTAGCATTAATAATAATAATAATAATAATAATACTAATAATAATCATAATTATCATAATAATAATGATAAGGTAACTCCTCACTGGAGACGGTGTTGTTGACGGTGGGAGGATGGGACGGCTGTGAGTAGAACCGAATCAGGCCATCCAGATAAGCAACTCCGGACGATCCAGAAGAGTGTCTTATCCTTGATACTGATAGGGAAATCGGCTTGGACGAACATCTGATCGATGGGAATCAAATACAAAAGGCCTATGCTTATATATATATATATATATATATATATATATATATATATATATATAGTGAGTGGACGAAATTCTGATTGCACGGACGAACGAATTATAAATAAATAGCGACACAACACAATAGAGCAGCAGCCACTATATGCCGGAGCCGCACCCCGAACCCTGGAATATATGACGATCAGACAGCCACCATTAAAGACCAATATTTATAAGCGGTCCATCGAGCAATGGGTCAACTACCTGCGATTGCCGCTGCCGCCTCACTATCATCATCATCGTCTTCTTCATCATCATCATCGACATCAGCAGCAGCAGCTGTAACCATAGGGCTCCCCCCCCGGGTCAGCTGTCTGTCGTCGGTTGTTCCGAGATAAATTACGACTAACATTTTATGATACAAATTGGAGGTTAGTATAAGTGTACATCCGGGTTAGTCTAGACACGGTCCATTTACAGAGAGGACGGATTGCGGTGATAATGGTCAGCCTAAACCGTGTCAGTAACGGATAAATAAAGCGCACAGACACACGCGTACGCACGCACGCACAGGCACACACATACACACACACGCGCTACTTCGGGGGGGGGGGAACCGGGAACAGCGGGGAGACTGTGGCGCCGCCGTAGCCCGGTTCCGGATGCGGGGCGAGATGTGGCTCGACCAGTCCGCCGTCGCGTCGTTGGCAACGACGCGACGGCGGCGACGAGACAGTGTTAGGGCAAGGAAAGCAAAGCTTGGTACGACATCACACATCCATAAATATCTCTATACAACAGTCTATGGTACAGTACAGCCTCCTCCGCCCACACACGTATTGGGAGAGGCAGCTCAGACGGGTTCAACATACGACGCTAACCACACACCACACCACACAGGCAGTATTACACTCGTTCTTCTTACAGATATAGTTTGTTGTTGTTGTTGTTGTTGTCGTTGTTGTCGTTGTTGTTGTTGTTGTTGCCGTCGTTGTTGCTCGTTTCGTTCTTCGCCGAGAACGAACTTTCATACAGCTAAGGCTACTAGGCACCATCAGTACGGAGGGGCGGAATGGCCCGAAAAGCGTCAGTCTCTATCTAAGTGGAGACGTCGATCTCTTCCGTGACCTTGTCCACCACGTCAATGTCATCGTCATCTTGCTCGACAACATCTTGCTGTTGTTGTTGTTGCTGCTGCTGCTGTTGTTGTTGTTGTTGCTGCTGCTGCTGCTGCACGCCGTCCTGCCGCGAACTCCTGTCACCGGACTCGACTAAAGCCATCTGCGGCTTGGGACTGTTCGGGTCCGACTTGTCGTCATCTATCGAGCCGCTATCGGATCTCTGGTCGCAGACAACGACGGCTGCGGCGGTGGCCGCGGCAACGGCGGCATCTTCTATCGAACTCAGACATTTGTAGTACGACTGCATCACCTCCATCGACTCAGGACCGTCGGGGCCGTTGTCGGAGTCGTCGAGATCGCAGTCGGCAATCACCAGATCGATGTTGGTGTCGGGCGGCAGGCAGCAGCTCGTCTTCCAGTGCGTCTTCAGGCCGCTGGCGCTGATGTACTTCCTCTGGCATTTCGGACACTCGAACGGCCGCTCATTGGTGTGCAGCCGCTTGTGCAGCTTCAGGTGGACGAACTGAGTGAACTTGGCCGGGCAGAGCTTGCACTCGAAGGGCTTCTCGCCGCTGTGCAGGCGCATGTGCGTCTTCAGGTTGCTGGTGCTGCTGAACCGCTTGCCGCACACCTGACATTGGTGTGGCTTCTCGCCGGTGTGCACCAGGTTGTGCTTCTGAAGGTGGGCCAGCTGGGTGAACCCCTTGCCGCAGATCTGGCACTTGAAGGGCCGCTCGCCGGTGTGGGTGCGCAGATGTACCTTCAGGTTGGACAGTTGGCCGAACGTCTTCAGGCAGACGTTGCACTCGTAGTGCATCTTGCCGTCCTTCTTCTTCAGTGGATAGGGCAGCGAGCGATAGCCGCGCTGCTTGGTTTGCTCGTGCTCGGCCTTCATGCTCAGATTCAGCGCCTCGGCTTCGGCATTCTTCGACGTCACCATGCCGGGGAATACGGACGACGACGGTGGCGACACCTGCGCCGCACTCATGTGGACGTCGTGCTTGTTGCCGGCCAGCGGGCTCGGGCCCTGCATCGCTCCGGGGAAGGTCGGCGGGTACATGTTCCACGGCGCCAGGCCTGGATAGGGACCGACCGGGAAGATATTGTTCAGGGCGTAGAGCGGAGGCATGCCGCCATTCGGCAACAGTATCGGCATGTGATGCAGGTGACCTCCCGGCGACATCTTCACGTGTCCGCCTCGGAGCCTCTCGCCCGGCTCCAGGACATCGTGGTGTCCGAACGGCGAGATCATGGCATTCTGGAAGGGAAAGGGCAAGAACTGGCTCGGCATCGTCGGCAAACCACCGCCGATGTATTTCCGAGCTGCATTCGGCTTCTTGACTTCGGTGGGGAAGGTGGCGACGGGCTTGAACAGCTTCTTGTTGTCGGCCAGCGACGTCGTCGGCTCTTCCCATTGGTTCTCCTGCTCCCTCATCTTTCGCACGAGAAGGTTCTCTATGACGCCGGTGCCGTGTCGTTTGCTCTGCGACCTGCAGGAAAACGGCAGCACCGACATCACCTTGCCGGTCGGGACCTCTCGCTTCAGCTCGCCGTTCCTCATGCTGGGCCAGATCGGTTCAGATCTCAGGCTGGTCGTACCCTGCCCGTGTCGGGCAACGTCCGAACTTGGGCGTTTGCCTTTCGGGCAGTGGGGCGTGCTCGCCTCGTTGTCTCGGGCGTTGTTTCCGAGCCTGTGACTACCGGCGACGTCCAGGCCCTGGGCACGAATGCTGAAGTCCAGGGCTTGCGATTGTTTCTCTTCGGGATCGCTTCCGCCATTCGGACTGCTCTTCGACGGCGACGCCGGAGAGACGCTGCGGAATTTCCGACCATGACTTCTCGGAGAACCGTTGTAATCTGTCGAAGACGAGACCATCGATTTGTAAGCATCTCATCGAGAAACAAACAATTAATTTCATCGAACGCTTCCACAAATGAAGCGGGCACTTCCGGTGCCTACCAAAATATAGACAAAGGCCAAAGAAACGAAAGACCGATATTTAGCCGCTTATCAACAAATACCTACCAGGTGAGAGGAACCTGTCCGCTGATGGCAGCGAATGTCTGATCCTTTCCGCGAATTCGTGACAGTACCATACGTAGAGTTCGGTGCCAGCAGGCACTGGCTTGATTGTGTAGAAGTAAATGTCAAATTTCACCTGACAGGCGACAAGGTTCTGGTGGCGAAGGCCGTTCGCTGGACTGACGTAGCGCATCCAGTTGCTCTTCGACGTGTCCGAGGTGTCGATGTAATAAAATGGCTCCTCTTTGTGGTAGATCTGAAAACATACGAAAACCATTTTAATTTGTGGAGCAGTTTTCTGGGGGATGTATTCATCCGGAAAAAACTAAACATTATTACGTGTAGCGCTTGTTGTTGTTATTATTATTGTTGCTATCGTTGTTGTTGTTATTTTTATTGATGCTGTAGTTGTTCTTTTTTATTATTGGCGTTGTTGTTTTGCTATGGTCGCTGCTGAAAACAACGCGTCGACACCGTGTCAAAGGCTCAACACTTTATTAAACCCAATGGCGTGTGATTATAAAAAAGGAGAGAAATTAACGCCAAAACGCGGTAATGAGAAGCGTCTACGTACAATATGCTAAGAGAAACGTGCACGGACACACAACGTGCAGCCAATTATACGACCCGAGCAAGTTCGTACACGCCTAGATGCGGACGCCCGTGGTACGAACCGACTGCACGGCAGTAACACAATTAACGCTTACTCACCTCCCATATATTCTTCGGGTTGCCATTCTTTCTGACGGTGTCGCTGGTAAAGATTTCACCTTGTAGCGGGCCAAACCTCGTGCCTTTCGGGATGAATTCCGTGCTCCAGACGCTCTGACTCTGTAAAATGTGGATCGATTGATTACAAGATAGTCACAAACTTTATACGATTAAACTAAGCACATAACTCAAGAGAGAGTGAACGAGAGAATGAGTCAGTCAGTCAGTCAGTCAGTAGTCAGTCAGTCAGTCAGTCAGTCAGTCTGTCTGTCTGTCTGTCTGTCAGTCAATCAGTCAGTCAGTCAGTCAGTCAGTCAGTCAGTCGGTTAGGAGATCAAGAAGTCGGGAAATCAGCGAGTAAGGTGATCGATCAGCCTGTCAATAACTGAATTGGTGATAGACATTCCTTGGGATCAGAAATATGATTTAGGGAAGTGAAAACTACTGCAAGAGGTTAACTGTACTTAACCAAGTCCCCCCCCCCCACACACACACACACACACACACACACACACGACCTCACCCCATTTCGGTGTATAGCCTCAGGACACAACCAGAGGTGTGTTGACTGAGTAATCTACCACTAGTGAACCGTTAATTGGTGTTCGTCGGGCGAATTAGACGATTCTAAAGGCGACTGTCAAACGGGACAACGAACGAACGTTTTGTCCCGAGTACAACGAGGTACTCAGTGAGACCTTTTTAGGAAACAGTGTACAAATAGGCACTGTTTCGGTTTGCGCGCGCCGTCTTTAAATACCTGGCCAATCCGGCCGCCGGGCGTGTTTATCTTTTATGCAGATGTTCGCCTTGAAATACTGCTATTTTTTCCGGTTATAAATCAAGGATGATGAGACAGTTTTGTGTCAGCGCATCCTAAGAACAATATTCCTCGTCTAAACCTTAAATGCCTTTTACTTTTCATCGTAAGACAAAACATTTGACAGCTGAATGCCGTGTCGCCTCTAGTGTTTGTGCGAAACATTTCTATAGAAATAAACCGTTATCAGCGGTGCCTCGTTTTCGCTTACAGACGACGGAATTGTTGATACGGTTGAGGAGCCATTAAAGCGTTTCTCGTGCGCTGCGACCGGGTTTAGTTTACAACCTCCTATTCTAATATCAGCTCCGATGACCCATTTAGCCTACCACGTGGACAAAACTGGCCCGTAAAACACTAATCATCATCATCATCATCATCTAAAATCAGTTCTTTTTTCGTCGATTTTTTTTCCACGAATGATAATTTGCGAAGTGAATTGCCGAAAAACTACCTGCCAATTATTTAAGATATGGCGAAGCGAATTAGCGATGTGTGGCCAACTTGTATTTTATCTGAGAAGCGTCCCAATGCTATAAAGCTCCACGAGATGGTGACATCCTTGCTATCTATTCGTTCGTCTTGGCTCGGGGCGGTGTCGTCAGCATCGGGGATGATACGGCCACCTCGGTCAACTGGCAGTGAGCGCCTCGTGTCGTGGCTATAAGAGGGCGCCTCCGTGGTCTAGCGGTAGCGTGTCGGACCACAGATCACCAGCACCCGGGTTCGAATCTCAGAGTGGGCATATCTGAAGGTTGTTGTTTCATCTTTGACTTCGCCTCATCGCCTTTGGAGGTCGCTCGGCCCATTTAGCCTACCATGCGCACGAAAGTGGCCGTAAAACACAAATCATCATCATCATTATCGTCGTCACCGTGGCTATAAGAATGTCGAGGTGTTATTTAAACACGACGTTCGTACCATTCGGCCAATCGTACCCTATCTGCGATGAAAGCGGCACTCGAATTTATCAGCTGTCCGCCGCTTATTAACGGCCTTTACGTAACATCGTCCTCCACCTAACAATAAACGTTAATATTAACAATAGACTTAGGAGATAACCGGTGACCATCATCAGATATCGGCATCTATTGAAGAACAATTAACACGTGTGCGAGGGTTCGTCCTTTCCCTTCCTTCCTTCCTTCCTTTCTGACCAAACAATGACGTCGACACATCACCGATAGCGGCAACGATAAGCGGAAGGCCCGTTATTTATCGAGGCCGTTTAGTACCCGCTGGGATTCGTCCGACTTCAACAGATCGACCAAAATTGCGACGCTCTCCTATAGCGTTTATAAAAAAAGATATAGCCTCTCGAATAAGGACTTCCCCACTCCTGATAGACCATTCAATGACCGAAAGCCTTAGACATTCTAGTAATGGGAATAACTTTTGTTATCGGTACTAACAGCGTTATGTGATATACGGATGAAAGGTTACGATTACTCCAAAGGGTTTTATCGCGTATACAGAATAAACGGCAATTACAGCTAAAAGGTATCTTAAGGATGAAAGAAAAAATTGCTGTTTTTTTTAATCAAAAAAGTATTAGACTCGTCACATTGTCGATGATAAGTGAAACGGGTTCGAAGAAATGTGCCTTGTTTATTTGTTTGTTTGTTTGTTTGTTCGTTTGTTTACTTGTTCGTCGTCTTGTTTTGTATCATCTATCAAGTAGTCTACGAGGCGTATAATGTTATCTAGACAGTGTCTAGCAAAAGCCATAGCTGATGTATCAGTTGTGAACCAGTGAGGCAAAATACGTATCTCACACTCTTCGGGCCCACTCTTCATGGGACCCTCCACGAAGATTCGCACACACACACACACACAAGAGAGAGAGAGAGAGAGAGAGAGAGAGAGAGAGAGAGAGTGACAGAAAGAGTGATAGAGAGAGAGAGGGGGGTAAGGGAGGGGGAGAGAGAGAAAGAGAGAGAGAGAGGGGGGCAAGGGAGAGGGGAGAGAGAGAGAGGGGGGGGGGAAGGGGAGAGAGGGGGTGAGAGAGAGAGAGAGAGAGAGAGAGAGAGAGAGCAAGGGAAGTGAGAGAGAGAGGGGGAGGAGAGAGGGGGAGAGAGAGGGGGGAGAGGGGGGGATAGAGAGAGGGAGAGAGAAAGAGAGAGAGAGAGAGAGAGAGAAAGAGAGAAAGAGAGAGAGAGAGAGAGACAGACGTCCCAGCGAACCAATTCTCGCTTATCTCGTATTATCACTTTCATCGAATTCAATCGGATGTGCCGTGGCCACTTATCGGGCCATTTAAGCGCAGTGGGAGTCGCTTTCGAGTGAGAAAGTGAATTAGCGACAGGATGTCAACAGGGAGCGGCCATTAGGGCTCTCGACCGCCACTCGTCGAACGCGAGTGGCCATTCGCAAATTTCACTCCACAATGACTCTAGACCGCCCTGGACGACTGGTGAGAGAGGGAGACTTTCTATCTCTCCTGGTGGCTTTGTCCGGGCGCTGATCGCACAGCTGATACAGAAGCCGAAAGGAGCTCTCAGCGCGTTAAGCTACTAAGCAGGGGGTAGTTTATTCGCGGCGAGAGATACGATTGATGGGCCTCCTCGGTGAAAACATTTCAGGTTTTTTTTAATAATCAGCGCTGCTCGGACTCAATCGCGCTTCGCAACTGATAGCCCCTTGAATGCGTTTATCTCTCTCTCTCTCTCTCTCTCTCTCTCTATATATATATATATATATATATATATATATATATATATCACACTCCCTTTCCTCTCTCTCTCTCTCTGTGTGCGCGTCGTGCGTGTGCTCTCGCTCTTCTCTATCTATCTATCTATCTATCTATATATATATATATATATATATATATATATATATATATATATATATATATATATATATATTCGAATTACCATTGTCCGGATCTTCATTGCGATTAATATAGGCGCGACGACACGAGGGCAACACATTTATAGCGAAGGTGTGGTACTCACGTCTTTGAACACATGCGAGGGACGTAGGGCCAGATTCCGCGGTAGAGAAGCCTCGGCGTGATTCGACACGTCTTGCTGGCAAGGTCGATCCGGAACAAAGTACGTGGCCTGCCTATCGAAGTCATCCTCACCCAACTGTGACGAGTCCCAGCTATCGTCTTGCGATTCTAAAGAAAACACAACGAAATGAAAGGAAAAAGAATTAGCTGGCGCGAAATGTATTCCGACTTAAACCGGCGAAACTCGGGTTCGGTGCTGGTGGAGCAACCCCGTCTTTTCCCGGCTGGTATTTCCTGTCTACCATATATATGGTAAGATAGGATTGATTTACATTCGGTACAAATACAATAGGAATCATTAGCTAACGGCTATTGACCGAATGATCATCATGTACGATAGAGGAAGATTGTGACAGATGAAAATAGATTATCCCAATAACAACAGATCATTTATAGATATACGATTTTGTGTTTTAATATATGGATGACGCGTAAACAACATATACATTTCAATGAGCGATGCACGCACCCGGTTAAAACGAGAACATGTCGGACCATCCTTTGATGTTGGTATTACTATTCGATAAAACGGTGGCCATCCGTTGTCTGTTATATAGCATTGAATCTCGAGCCTTAATCGTCGGTACGAGATGAACGTTCGAGCTATACGAGAACATTACCGGCAGGTGAAGAGAAAGCTTTACGATTGCACGTCAATTACCCAACTCGAAGGCGTCGAAACCTGAGTACCTTTGCCGAAAGGACAACGGTATTAGCGGAAACAGCATCGCATAATACGACATCACTGTCCAGTTAGCACACGATGACAATGGGCGAGAGAAGTGTCCCGGGGGTGGGGGTGGTGGGTCCGATCGGGTCGAGCGACGATTTAATCCTCGCTTAAACAAAACATCAACGTTGTTGTTTGCTTAAACTGATATCAACGAGCGCAGATTGTTCGCAAGACGAGTGCGTGCGTGCGCGTATAGGCGGAAGGTCGGAACGTTTTTGATCGCGCACTCGAACATATGACGCATTTCAATTATGTGCCCGGGCCATAAAAAAACCCGATTGCGTCACATACCGGACATAAAACGAGCGACGAAAGCCCGCCCGATCAGATACGAACGCCGCATGAATCCGCCATATGCGCTGGGCAACGCGTGTGCGCCCGTGCGCGTATTCGCCCATTCCGCCTAATCGCTGTTATAAAGCGGAGAGGCAAATGGAGGCGGCACGAAAGGGCCCCATGCCGCCAAAATCGGCAAATCGAGGGATACCGGCAAACAAACAAACAAAAAGGCAGCCGCCAACGATCAGGTCAGAGCCATCGCAGGGGATAATAACAACAAAACGAAACTCGACAGATTAATGGCGCGCCGTCTTACCACAAATGTGCATCTCCTTTTTGTGCCTTTTCTCCCGTATTTCAGTCTCCTGTTGGTTAGCTCTGGTTTATTAATGAGATACCGCATCGAGAAGCCATCCGTCATTATCGATATCGAAGCACGCGGCGGCGCGGTGCGGAGGGGGGGGGGGTCGATTGGGGTGGGGAATTTGTACTACCTCGTTGTCGCCGATCGGTGATAACGCCAGATGGCGACCAATCGGGAGAGAGACCACACCAATTAACGACCAATCGTCGCGTACCTCTTACTTTTCAGCGCGACATCTCGCCATCGCCGCTACTTCGTCGTTAGCACGTCGCGCCACCCGGCAATTAGCGGAACTAAATTTAGCCGTCTTAATTAGAATTCGACACCGGGAGATGCAATTCCTGAACTGCGCAGCTAGAAGACGGATAAATCGAGGTGCTAAAGAAAAGTTCGCACTTCCCACCCGACCTTCATAAAAATAGATTGTCGATGGTGACCTAAATACGGCCGACGATGAGTAATTAATTACGCGTACCTACCTGCGCTTCACCGACTCAATGGTCGGAAAGGGGGGCGGTTTCATATATCGAGGGGGGAGGTATGGGGGTTGGAATGGGTTATCATGCGATAAGAGCCTTCGACGAGTGGCATTGTTTCTCCCTAATGCCGTCGGCCAGTTCTACGAGCCGCTATCGGGGATGGGGGGGGGGGGGGTGTTTGCGGGTACTTAAGGGAGATGGAATGCGGCTGCCGATTTCGAACGTTCATTAGAGCTTTGTTTAAAGTGGAACGCACTGATAATCGGGTGTCAATGTCGCGGCAAGCGACGTACAATAGGACGATCAACAGATAATGTTTACACGAGGTATGGTTCGTCTTCTTTGTTCAGATAATCTCCGATACCGCCGAACGGTAGAACTATCAGTGGAGATTAACGGCCATTCTACCTGGTTCAGTAACGTTACCTGTCCGTTATGTAATCGAACACTTAGCTGCAATGATTTTCCCCAAACGTTCGAGACACGTAAAGAGTAAGTTTGAGGGTGTTTGTATTTGGTCAGATAACGATAACGAAGATTAGGCCGTGATAATAATAATAATAATAATAATCATCATGTTCAATGAGTGCGTTTGTGTATGCGTGTCGAGATGTGTATGTGTGTGTGTGTATGTATGTGTGTATGTGTGTGTGATATTTGTTTGCGTTTGTGTGTGTGTGCGCACGCGGGCGTGTGTTTTAAGAATGAAAAGGTGTTATATGCTCAACTAGCTAAAAACTAATGGTAGTAGTTATTGCTGTTGAAGTAGTAGTAGTAGTAGTAGTAGTAGTAGTAGTAGTAGTAGTAGTAGCAGCAGCAGCAGCAGCAGCAGCAGGAGAAGTAACTGCAATCGCATCAGCAATAATAATAATGATGATAATAATAATAGTAAAAATAACAGCAGTAGCTGTAAAAACTTCAAATAACACAAAAATATAACCGTTCTCGATTGGGTACGATTTAGACACGAGTGCTGACGGAGTAAACATTTACCGAGTTAATTTAACTCAAAGATCAGCTCGGCTAAAACAACATTTAAAAAAAGCCGGCCACAAAATACGGGGACGAGAAGAAGAAGATCCGAAAGCGGCTTTCGAATGGCTTCTGTTTTTTCAGATGTCCCAATCTTGTTAGCATCTTTTCTCCTCGCGGCGAGTCGGGCTCGCCGGTGCGGGGAGCCCGGGAGTGAATGGGATGGGACCAGATTGCGGCCGTAATCGGCGCTTCCGCCGACAGTTGGCGGCGGTCGCGGGCGAAACGTAAACAATGGCGCACATGTCGCGGGGCCATCTTCAGCGAGATTGAGGAGATTGTTTATATTGTCGCCAATTGTCGGCGGCCATCCGAATGGCGGGGGAATGGATGGCAACGAGAAGAGCCCGCTCGGCTCGGGATGAGTCGGCTTCCGACGAACGAGGGAAGCGCGCCACCCGGAGCGAGGCTGATGCGAACACGTCAGCAGCCGGCAGTCGTCGTTTTGAAATGGAAGAAAAGGGAAAAGATGGACGGCCTGGATGGATAGAAAAGGCTTCCGATAGAAGAGGCATTCCCGTTGACCGAAGCGGTAAACGGGAATGCACCCGAACGATGTATGATAATGGCCGAAATGGCAACTATTTTACGTGGCTTAGCTACCTCAAATGAGGGAGACGCATATGGTCTGTAATTTACTGTTTCGCCACGGGGACTAATTCTAAATAAATTTAGAATTTACAATATATATTATAATCGGCAGAAAAAACCTTGCCAGTTGCCTGGCGGGATGAAAAACTCCTCCTACTATGACCATGAGTAAGAAAGTCATACTCTTACCCACTAGCCCATAGAGGTATGCAACCAAACAAATGTTCTCGCTATAAATAGACGCCGGCGATAAAAGGGAATCCTACAGTAGCCCGATTAATTTACCTCGGCTTCGTATCAGCTGAACAGATTGCAGAAAGCGCAATCTTACTGATAGCCGTATACGACTAAATGCACGCAGGCCACCGCAAAAAAAGACAGGCGCGTAAGTTTCGGCGCATTGAGCCAAAGGCTCGTTGGAAAGCGCCAACGAGCGGTGGCCTTTTAATGCCGGTGTAGCAGGCTCCATTTCGCTAGACCAGGTGTTGCGCAACGTCTAAACCAGAAGGACAGCATTGTCATATCACTGACACGATCCAGTTGAAAGTCATAATTCAGCGACCAATCGACGCTTTCAGATGGCAGGCGAGCTTTCTCTCGTATTTTGGTTGATTAATTGGTTCGCCGGCCTCCTGACAACAAGCGCTAACCATTTGCTTTAAACATCATTTAGTACACCGGCGTGCTACATTCTATGCGAGCAAGAAAGAGAGAGAGAATATGTGTGCGCGTGCGCGCGCAAGCGTGTGTGTGTGTGTGTGTGTGTGTGTGTGTGTGTGTGTCGAAGAGGGGGAGATCACATCGCCTGTAAGAATGCTAGAAAAGGAGATCAACATATGGAGAACTTTGCTTTCCTCCGTCGTGGCTGTCGTTTTCATTCGAAGCCGGCGTTTGATAAAAAAAAACGGCGGATCGGGACAAAACTGTCCCACGCCGGAGCGGCAGTCACTTGGATGGGACGCTTTAAGAGTGGGCCGTATTTCCTCGCCAATCTGTGGCCAATCTATCACCGTGGATAATTACCACATGCTCAATTACCGGGTGAATAACGTGCCCACCGCCTACACCGGTCTATAACGTCATATAGGGCAGCGGGTAGAAGTCCTGAAACGGGGGCAAGCCGAGAAAACGCCGTCAGTCGTAAACGGTGGCTGAAGACCGTGCAAATTACAAAGGAAATACATCAACATTTAACTCAGTGCGGCCCGGGAAAAAACCCAACTCAACCCAACCCCAACAAGACACCATATAATATGCTCCTAAACCACGAAGTGATTTAGTGGAACGTAGTCATAGATGCACGAACGTTCACTTTGACCATCTTCTTAAGGGGCGTTTCGCCCCAAGGACATATCGTCCTTCTCGGGGAACGCGGTACGATTTCGTTTGCTCGAGACGACAATAAAAACCACCACCGCAACCACAACCACAACCAACAACAACAACAACAACAACGAAGCCGACAAAAACAAAACCGACCTACCAAGAGTCAGATCGGCGACATCTGAATTTCAAACAAATTAGCCGAATAACAGCTTCGCTCGAAATCGGCGCCCGATCTGAGCGTATGAAAGTAAACCCATTCATCGTGTGGCGTATTTTTGGTTAATGGTCGAGCCCCACAGAGATAGCTCGCTATCGTTCATTACGAGGCTGGGAGAGATAACGGCGTAATTAACTAACTAGGGTTGGTCGAAAACATCGAGATAAAACATAAAGTAATGACGATTATGAATAGACATCGCCAATCTAATCAGCCAACCAGCCATCTAGCCAGCCATATAGTCATCTAGCCATCGAACCAGTCAACCATCTAACCAGCCAGTTATCTAACCAGCCAACCATCTAACCAGCTAGGTCATCTAGTCAGTCAGCCAACCAGTCATTTAGCCAACTAACCAGCAACTAACCAGCAACTAACCAGCAAACGATCTAACCAGCCAGTCATCTAACCAACCAACGATCTAACCAGCCAACCATCTAACCAGCCAGACATCTAACCAGCCAACAATCAAACCAGCCAGTCCTCTAACCAGCCAGTCAACTAACCAACCAGCCAGCCCGTCACCTAGCCAGCCAACCGAGCAGCCATTTAACCAGCCAGCAAGCCAGCCAACCAGCCATCTAGCCAGCCCTTCATCTGGCCAGCCAGCCAGCCAGCCAGCCGAGGTATTTCATCTCGGGGCGTCTCGTTGACCGAGAACATGTTTCGCATTCTCCGAAGAGGCGCGCACAATAAAGACGGTGACAAAACATGTGTTTTCTCCGCTGGCTCTGACCGAACGCCCTCCGCCGTTATCACTCTTCCATTGAGGTCGACACTCATCGACGAATGACGATTTATTGCCTATCGGTCGGGTCATCTGTCCGTAATTAGTCT
>JAODUP010000260.1:445000-457500 GCA_025642065.1 Paralvinella palmiformis | reverse complement strand
ATAAATTGTCGGTGGCATGAACATGTGTTTTCTTGTTATATTATCTAAACTAACACGTGGCACACTATTTTCTAATTTACTTTATTAACGATTTTGTTTAATCGTGAAACTCGATTCGTGATGCCGTTTTTGTCGCATTTAGTTTTTTAGAAGAAAAAAATGTTCCATTAAATGGATGGAGAGAACATAATTTTGGAGGAAAATTTCTGATACCGGTTTCCAAAAGTCACGAGTAAGCCCTAATTTTCAGAACGCGGAATATGAGCAGTTGTCATTTCAGTCGGAAAATTGAGCTCTTATGGCATACAAAGGAGAAAAAAACAAAGGAAAGGAACTGGTAGATTTACTCAAGCTTAAATAAAAGTCACCTGATTATTACTGACGACGATAAATAAACGTAGATCATCGGAGAATGCAGTCATCAGTTCTTGCTGGCGTTCTCGTATCTAATAGAAACACGACCAAAGAAATCATTCGCCCCACAAATACTGCTAAGAGGTAATAGAAAACGCTTTGACCCTAGCACTAACTAATAACCAAACCTTCAAACAGTTTCAAATGCATGAAAAATTAGTTTTGCCTTTAACTGCGACAACGGTGCAAAAACACACTTCGCCCGCCTCCTCTCGCAGAGGAGACACCGTGACATCTGAGTTATTGTTCAGATGTCAGTGAAGTCTCCACTCTCCAAACTGCGAGAAAGTCGTGTATTTTCCGGGTGACTGTCTATCACTCGGCTGAACTCTACCCAGCCAGGAGTAACTCGACGCTGGCCCTAGCCGGCGCCGGTGTTTATGGAACCGAGAAACAACGCATAGCCGCGCCACTCACCTTGGAAAAGCACCATCTTCTCGATTGCACATAAACGTGTGTTCTTCTTATTCCAAAGCTTCGGCGACAGATTTCAGAACGAGAGTTCTCTGTCTTTTTCTCGAGCAGCTATAAGGCCGGAGTTGTTCGACTGATTTCTGCCAAAGGGTCGCAGTCTGTCATATTAATAAAACCCACGAAGTCTGCCGGCGCGTGATGTCCCGTGGAACAGAACCGGTGGCAATAAGACGACGAAACCCTTATTCGTACGATTTTAATAAGTCACCAGCTTCTCAGACCTACGTCGACTCAATCTGCCATCGGCTCGGCTTTACCGAGAGTAGATTGGACGGAATGCTTGATGGTCGCCCCATCGAGTGGTAAAGAGGGCGGCCGATCAGCCAATCGGCGACCTCGGCTCGGATCTTTCTTTATCTTCGCCGCCACGGTCGGCGGCACGTGGGATGATGAGGAGAGTGTGGCTCATTCCTCATTCGTATCGCCTCCCACTCGGTCACCAGCACCTAGGACAAGTAGCAACAGATCGGAGTCGCTCGTCGGCTACGACCATAACCAACGGCGGCCCACAACCAGCGCCTTCGACACCGTTCGCTTCGGCCTTGAAGTCTCCGGCTTCGGCGTTGAAGTCGCCGCTGGGCTGTCGGTGCTCAGCGATTCTGACGTGCTCACACGATGTGGGCACGTCGACTTAGGCGCCGGCCAATCATAAGGTGTCTCTCGTTCGGTGTCGCTTCCCGAGGGAGCTGGCCGGGCCGCCTTTGTGATGTCTTTTTGTTTGTTTTGTGTATTTTTATAGCTCGAAAGGGGTTACATCTGTGCTTTGATGCCACCATAAATATGATGTATAAAATTGCGCACGATGATGGCTCCTTCGCGTCGGTCGGCGACGGTAGGGCCGTGCTGGGGCACGTCTGCGTATGTACGCCCAATCCATACGCACACACACACACGCGCACGCATGCACGCACATCGTACCCGATTTCCCGCACCCAAGTGAATACATGCGCGTACTCGGGACACTGACATTCCCGGGATTGGCGGCGTGAAAAAGAATCGGTGAAAGAAGAGGCACTCGTGATAAAGATTAAGTATCAGTTTATCAGACATCATAATAGTTTAGCTGCAAATAAATTAAACCTCTAACTCGCCCGTATGAATGAATACAAAGGTTGGACGCTGTTTTATGAGCGCGGATCGGTGGCTCTTCGCAGAGTGAGCCACTGAGCGAGTTCGGTTAACATGCCCGACTCGTATATTGAGCGATATCGAGTTACAGACGATTTTGTTTTGGTGTTGTTGTTTGGTTTTTTTGGTGGGGGGAGGCTTTTATCTAAAACGAACCGAGGGCGATCAAATCGACCCCCGGAGTTATGCGCGTGATGTTATCGCGCAAATAGCAGTGTAGTAGGGTACTAGTCCGAGAACACCAACGGAGTGTGTACGCGCTCGCTAGCTCGACTACAGCACCCACGTCCTGCAGTCCAAGAGCTTCCCCGGGGCCTGATGAGGGACTCTCCGCTCGGCGTTGTTTCACCCATCGATGAAACGCTTCGGCCCGTTCATCTCGTATATGCAGAGATTAGCTCATCGGCCGTGTGTTCCAGGTGAGACTGGCACCGATGGTGGACAAAACTCTCACTGACTCACTCACTGACTAACTCACTGACTAACTCACTGACTAACTCACTAACTAACTCACTGACTCATTGACTGACTGACTGACTGACTGACTGACTGACTGACTCACTCACTCACTCACTCACTCAATCAATCAATCAATCAATCAATCATTTAAGGGAGCTGGGTAATATGCCATCGTGCCTGCCTGCCTGCCTGCCACATATAACACCTTATAAGAGAGATACTACGACAGAGAAACGACCCACAGGACATCCACGGAACATTCAAGCCGAGATAATAATTGTCACAGCCGAGAAATCTGACGGCTGATGACGACCTTAGCTCCTAATCTGGAAACCTAACCGTCACGTGATGGTATATCTTGTGTCTATTGGTCTCTTCGTAGGAGGTTAGCTGTCTGTATGGTACCCTGGTTAATATGGTATATGTCTGGTGTACGGGGTGTGGGGACGGTTATGTTATGTTATAGTGTTAAGATTTCTATAAATAGATCGGTTCACTTTACTCTTTTAGTGGATCTGTGTAAATCTGATCCTGGTCAGATCATTATCAATGGTCGGGGGGTGAGTTAGAGGCAATAGACCGGTGAAAGTGTCATTGGTAAACTGGCGCTCTCTCTCTCTTTGTATGTTCGTGTGTGTGCGTACGTACGTGCGTGCGTGCGTATATATATATATATATATATATATATACATAGGCTGAAAGCACTACTACCTTTACCCTTTATATCCATAAAAAACTTCCATAAATCTGCAGATTATTATTACTTCTGGGCGATTCGTCAGTGTCTGGGTAATATGCCATCAGCTGTTCGTACTCGGGGGTATAGGATTGCGCATATACCTCCATATAAATATACAAATCAGGTCTAGGCATGCACCATAGACAATTGACACACACACACACCTCCATATAAATCTACAAATCAGGCGGTAGTGTTTTCAGCCACCCGCCCAACGAAGCACCCACCAACTCCAACCATGCACGCATTCACGCACGCATGCACGCACATACGCATGCACGCACACGCACACACGAGCATGTTTGCACACACGCACGCACGCCTACGCCATACCCACCGATTCCACCCCAGCAACCCGCCCAACGAAGCACCAACCAACTCACCCAACCACGAGTCCCTATGACCTATAGCCCATTACCCAGTTGGCCAGGCAGCCAGTATATCGGTGTAAGCGGCCCTTTGATCATCAACCCGTCAACCATCCGCCACCACAAGCCCTGGCTCAGACCAACAAAAGGCTGCCCGGCTCAACTTGTCACTTGTTATGTAGCGTGGCCGCTGAAAACCGAAATGTCGCCGGCTCCGTAGAGCGGCCATTCTCCGTGTCGGTAATTAGTACGTGATGTGTCTGTTTGGTGTCAAATCGGCTCAACATCACTTCGAGCAACTCGTCGTTCGGAGATCGCTCTCCGCCACGGTAACACATCGTTCCCGTGGCCTACGGTTGGCCGTTCCGGTCATAGAATATGCAATAACGTTGCGAACTGCAGGATAGTGAATTATCACTTCTTAGCAGTGCACAGGTAATTATTTTAATGTACGCGTATAAAATAACCTTTGAAGAAGAACATCAGGATAAACATTAACCTTTAATAAACAAAATTATCCGTATTAATAATTTTAAATCGAGGAATTAACTCATATATTCTGTTGGCAGGTAAATTTTCCAGTTTAATTGATAGTAAGCGGAAGTTTATTTATGACCAAGATTCTTACTCGTACTGGTATATGCAATATGTCTTCCTGGTGGTGATTTCTCTTGCCCGTGTTTAGATATTTACACGCGCGCCTCGTCTTCTTCACGCGTGTCTAAACGCTAAATTATGACCTGAAAGGTCAACCATCCGGTGGCCTGGCGTCGCCGCTCGAAGGCGATCGAAGGCCATAAATTATTGTTGGGTTTATTATTATTATTATAGAGCACCCACATAAATGTTCGTTGTCTCGCCCACGAAATAAGGCCGGGCCGGATCCTTTGATGAGTTGGACAGAAATATTACACCGAAGATGCGTCTCTCTGTCTCTCGATCTCTCTCTCTCGATCTCTCTCTCTCTCTCTCTCGATCTCTCTATGTGTCTGTGCTGACAGTTCATTTACCGCTCGTCAATGGCCTCGGCACATTAATTCGTGTGCTGATATTAATATCTTGGCTCGGGTTCGCGCTGGGTGTCCGTCTGTGAGCGCGCCCAGACGAGTGATATGTCGGGCGTTGGCGACACCGTGAACAAAACTGACTGATACCTGAATCGTACACCGATACGACGGTTAAACTGATGTTGCCCTAGCCGTACTGATGTCACGGGTACGTCTCGGGTATGCTGACGGCCTAGCCAAAAAACGACCTCGTCCACGTTGCTAGCCTTTGGAGCTCAGATAACTCAGACGCGCCGATAATCGAGGTTTTGCTCATTTCCGATGTTTCTGCCACGCCGAGGCATACATGAGGCACCAGGCTTATAGCTGGTGCGTGTTGGTGCCTCGTGTGAACAGTTAAATAAGGCGAACTGTCTACCCGACTCCTATGTGAATGCATTCTGTACGCTCTCAAAGCTCAATCGTACCTCTCCGTCAGACCTTACCATACCCCGAGTATGCCATTCGCGAAACACAACAATAGACTTACAATTAAAGATGTTTATAACGAAGTTTTAATGGGAAATGAAGATTAGTCCCTGATACTGGTAGTTCGAATTATCCATGTATAAAACCTAGATTTCAGGACGTTCAATGGGAGCGTTCGCGTGTATCATCAGCGTCCAACCACCGGCGAACCACCTGAAATTCTCTTCGCTGATCATTCGCACGAACGCTGCTAATGAACGTCGAACGTTCGCTCTACGATGCCTGCCGCAGGTGTCCGATGTTTTCTACCTGTGGGCGATAATTGATGAAAATCAAAACCATCAGCGTTCCTGTTCTCTGATTGGAGCGAACGCCATAGTCGATTTAATATTTTATTTAAACGTAATTGTGTTAATAGATATTGGCTTGCGTTTGTTAGCTATTGGTGGCATTCGATTTCTGATAAGAAATCACTTCTATTTAAAGCCACCAGTCCAAAGTTTTTCATCACCCAGTTCCCAGTTATTGCAATTTATATTTCGAATCGCAATTCAGCTAAACTAGAATATCATTTTCAAAATGCGACGAAGAGATTTCAAACTGCTCGCCTTAAAATAATTTTGTGCCTAAAATCACTTCGATTAATCCAATTCTATTCATATGGATTTTGTTAGTTTCTATAAGGAAATTGGAGTTTTGGCCGGATTGGCCAACCATTTCTAACAAATCTACCTTCTACTAACTCGTTCGTGCCGAAACCAGCACCGATAACACTTTCTTGTACACTATATCCACATCGACCCTTTCATCTAGTCTGTGTACGCACTCCGTACTGCGCTGTTCAGTTATCCAGTTGCCAGCTCAACCCTCCCATTCTATTGTTTTCGTATTGTACAATCCAGTATTGCTGCCTTAGCGATGTTTCAAGCTTTACACTTCTTGTTATTGTTAAACAATATTTGACACGACTACACTAGTTAGCGTATTAAAAGTCTGACTTATTTGCACTGATAGCCAGATATGGCTCTATATATTATAACCTCCTTGGTCTAAAGGAAGGGTGTTTCATCTTTGACTTCGCTTCAGTACCTTCGGAGGTCGCTCGGCCCATTTAGCCTACCAAGTGCACAAAAGTGCCCGTAAACATCAATCATCATCGTCTTATACAGTATAACAACAACGCCAGTACACGGACGCTTGTCCCCAACTGTGGGAACAGTTTTATGACTAGGACCGCATTTGACCTGACGAAGTTGATAGACGGACCACCACCAAATGGAATTTTTCAATTCGAATTTGCGGCGGGGGCTTGATGTGATGAATCGGTTCGCTCTGCCGCTCGACATTGACGCGGACAACCGGATTTCTTTCGGGATGTGACAGTCGAAAATTTCCTGGGATAAATAATCCAGAAAGCGAAACATTCCGAGATATAACAAGAAATGCCGTACGGATGAAACATCCGCAGAAACATGAAGTGAGTGAGTGACTGATTGAGTGGTTTGTTTAGCGCTTCGGCATCTGCCAAACCCACGCATAACATGGATTTGAACCCTGAGCTGTATTAAGCAGTATTAAAGAGTGTAGCATGAAGCCAACAAGACGAAGGCTCTAGCTCTTTTGAATGATCGATGAGTTAATGCGACACAAGGCTTCGGTACGATTACTGCAAGGAGTAAGGAATGTGGAGGACCTCCGGGTTTTCTAGAACCTACGGAATCCACGAGCGAATGCAACGAGAGCGACAGCCGTAATGGAACAGTAAGCACGTCCGGAGAACAGATTTAGAAAATATATACCGGGAGACTTACTCCAGGATCTGTATATCCGTATGTTCCAGACAAACAAATAGTCCAGTCAATGGACATCGTCGACTATACATCCGCCACAGAAGGAGGGTTATCTGATGAAACATCCGAGACGCAGATGGATCGGCTACAAACTGGAGTTGATCCTTTCGAAAGAATGGGTTGCGTTTTTAAAGTATACCATCAACGGCTTCTGTACGTATGGTGCGGGGAGCTGTGACAAACCGGACATCCGTTATTGAAATATTTTAATCCGTTCTAAAAACACACCTGTTCAAGTTTGCTTTCACAGATAAATAATAGTTATCTTTTAAATCTCTTACAGGTTTACAGACATATTATTTGGGTATTATTATATTACATATTATTTGGGGTATTATTATATTACATATTATTTGTACAGTGCCTTTGAATGGCTCCTGCTAGTAAGGGCGCTTTATTAAATATACCTTATTATTATTATTATTATTTCATCGACCTGACAAAGTCCTTTGACCTGATGTGGCAGAATCGACTATAGACAGTAATGAGACCACTGAACGCTAGTTGAGCCCTAGTCAACTGAAATGAAGCGCTGTATCCGCCATCAAGGGGTAATTTATTGAGTAGAGAGAAGTGGACCTAATCGGTGCCATTCTACGTCATTCAACGATCCCAAAACAAGTGTGTTGTAGGGATCAGCGGAAGGATCCAGAAGGAACCAGGGTGGGGGAGGTGAATGGAAAGCATCATACGGGTGGTTGGCTTGATGGTTTTTGGACTCGAGTGATAACTGACTAACCTTTGGAAGCGTCCAAGTTCAGGATTGACTTGAGGAAAGATAGCTTTAGAAACTGGTGACGATGGTGATAATGATTGTGATGATGATGATGATGATGATGATGATGGTGGTGGTGGCTGCCCATCACCATCTAAACAGGTACAAGTCATTTATCACTCAGTAAAACAGCGAATACATGAAAGCTCAATGCCTGCTTGTTGGATTCAAACCTAAGTATTCCAGATTTCTAGCCGCCGCCACCACCACCACCCTCCATCACCCAGTACCTTAAGAAGCTATTCAGCTACCATACTGCCCAAAACGTTATAATAAACACATTTTGAGCTTCTTTCTAAATCTTGAGCTTGTAGTAGTACATCGTGATATGTCATAGATGGCGCTACTTTTTGTCTACAGACAGTATATGTGTTTCTTCTCTTTAACTAATTAAATCTGCTTCATCGAACGGCTCCTTGTGGGGTTTAGTAAAAAGAGTTACCAAAGGTCTCTTGTTACATTTCGCTACAGCAAGTTTTGACACACACACACACACACACACACACACACACACAACACACACACACAAAATACATATATATATATATATATATATATATATATTAAATTATATATATACAGACAGATAAATAAATAAATAGAGATGGGGGGAGAGAGCCAGAAAAATAAGAGAGAGAGAGCTGGGGGGGGGTGCGAAACAGACAGACAGACAGGCACTTGGTAGGCTAATTGGGCCGAGCGACCTCCAAAGGTAATGAAGCGAACTCAAAGATGAAACAACCTTCAGATATTCACACGCGGAGATTCGAACACGAGTGGTAGTGATCTGTGATTCAACACGCTACCGCTAGACCACGGAGGCGCCCCGACAAACAGACAGAGATAGATAGCTAGATAGATAGATAGATAGATAGATGGGTAGATAAATAGAAGCAGAGAGAGAGAGAGAGAGAGAGAGAGAGAGCCACCTGACGACCCGCCGTTTCTGTCAGTATATAACTCTCCGACGGAGCAACAAAAACATTGTCCCTGCCGTAAGAGGGCTCTAGATTCACGTCAAATTAATTTTCCACTGGTGTGAAGATGCTAGGATCTGTTAGACGGTCGTCCCTTTGTTCAACAGTCCGAGGTTTGTTTTAGAAGCTGGTTCGGATGATGGTAGTCTAGATCTTAGACAGACCGGGTAGAGGTAGAGCCGTGGCTATAGAGCTGTATAGAGATAGAGCTAGAGATAGATCTGGTGTTAATTATGTCCCGTGACATCTTCGCAGACGACAGGACCTGACGAAACGGCGTCCATATTGGATTTTTATTGGTTTTCTTGTTTTTTGGTGGTAATTGTGTTTTTGCTGTTGTTGCTGATAGGGTTATTGTTGTCGTTGACGCTATTTAAGTTGTTGTTCTATTATTATTATTATTATTATTATTATTATTATTATAACCAGTAGTAGTAGTAGTAGTAGCAGTAGGTGTTGTTATACATTGTTTAGTTTGCTTTATTTTGAGTTATTCGGCGAATTAATCTCCCTCTCGCTGTGCCGGAGTGCGCGCGCGTGCGCGCGAGGGCACGTGCGCACGCGTGCTGAAATATAAAATCACACGTGCGAAATAGCATCGTCGCCCCAAATCAAAAACCTGATGGTAGCCCAGTCGACCGTGTTTTAATGTTCACAAATAGATTATACGCACACGAACCATGAGCCGTGCGCACGCATGCATAGGCATGCAGACGATGCCGATATGCTGCGAACCACGCTCAAAACAAGTGACAAGATTGATTTCTCCCAGTCACTACGTGGGTTGATTTAAAGCGCGTCTATTAAAGCGCGTGGTCGCGCCTGCGTCAGCTACGTCAGCCTCGAATTCAATCGACAAACCCGAACTAACGCGCCACCTATACCAACGATAACCGATGGGAAAACCGGAAAGCTTGTTTCGCTGATGAGATTTTCTTTCCGGATAATTCCCCGCCCAAAACCAAAAAATATGGGGTGAGGTTCATCGGTTGTATGTCCCAGGTGTGACCAATATGTCAATTCTAAACTACTGACTGACTGACTCACTCACTCACTCACTCACTCAACCAAATACTAAAGGCATGTGGAGACGGGCGCCGCACACGTACGAGCCACACCCCGGCCACGGACGTCCTCGACTCGCACGTCCTTTAGGGGGCTACTCCGGCCTCGGACGGGGATTCCCTTCGGTTCGTTGGTCGGACGGGTCGGAAGTCGTCGGCGACGTACGTGAGTCGAAACAGGTCGGCCTCATACTTGTCGTCGTCGGTGTCGTTGGGTCGAGCGAACAAATGGCCAGAAGCGCCCGAAGCCGGTGTGATAGGAATCTTCGCTCGGCCCTAAGCTCCGTGTATATATAGTCTCGATGTCGGGACATAATTAGCAAATAGGCCTTGATTTCCCTTTTGTCGTCGTACAAACGAAGTCCGATAAAGTTGACAGATAGCTGCTGAATTGTGCCGGCAGTCGGAAGACTCCGGACTACAATGGCCGACTACTGAAGGGCGACACGGAGATATAATGGGCGAAGTTGATTATCAACAAATGACATCCTTCAAACACCCTACTCCCTCCGTTCAATTACCCCCCCCCCAGCCCCCCCCCCCCGGTACGGTAAAAATAGGGATGTCACACGTCGAAAGTTGGCATCGAGATAGATGCTCTATCTAATACAATATCTGTCTATTGATATGTCTTTGTACTTGCATGTTCATCCTTTCTTCTATGTCCACTCTGCATCCTATTCGCACTACTTTTTTTCATTTCATTTTCCACCCCGTGTTCCCCCCCCCCAACCCTTTCAAATCCCATGTTTTCTTTGCTCTTTCACCCGCCTTTCCCCTCCTTTGCCCTGTCTATCCAGTGTTCCCATGGTATAATTCTTATCGCACTGCGCTACACGTCTCTAGTCAGTGGGATAGAATCACAATGGTACCTGTTTCTGTCGGCGGGATGTTTCGTCTGATCATCTCATTCCTTAAGGTGACTGACGACGACCTGACCGACCGACCGACCGACCGACCGACCGACCGACCGACCGACCGACCGACCGACCGACCGACCACCGACCGACCGACCGACCGACCGACCGACCGACCGACCGACCGCCCGACCACCGACCAACCACCGACCGACCGACCGCACCCACTCACTCACTCACTCACTCACTCACTCACTCACTCACTCAATCAATCAATCAATCAATCAATCCATCCACCAACAAACTCAATCAATCAATCAATCCAACCACCAACCCACCCACCAACAAACTCACTCATTCACTCACTCCGCCCTGTGTGTTCGTCCGTCCGTCTGTTTCCTAACCCGCCTACCTGTCTGTACATGTCGTCGCTCACTTTTTTTACTCAGCCAGATACCGTTTTCTCTAGAGACGAAGAGGGATCCACGACCAAGACCGAGCGAGCTCCAGTCAGCTCGGATAAACTTGTCGTTGTAGATTTACACAAAACGCAAATACATCGCATACTTTTAGGCGCTCTGCCTCAGATGCTATCAAGAGCCGAATACGTTTTATATATAAAACACAGCGACACGAAAATGAATCAAGAGAGAGAGAGAGAGAGAGAGAGAGAAGAAATATCAAACACACACCCCAGGCCTGACTTACTTAGAGCTAGGCATTACAAAGCATTCTCGCGAAGAAAAAAAGACAATGTTGCCTGGAAAAAAATTAATATTTATGGCACTGCGAGGCTAATTTCGGCACATTCTGCTCTAGTAAGAACGCACCCCCCGCAATCCCCGATTAGCCACCGATCACTGTTTCATAGACAAAGGATGGCCAATCTGGATCGTCCACGTTTAATCGTTCGGATAAATCTGAATGATAATGACAGCGAGAAGTGAATGACAGACTGTCAACAATTACTCGAACGAGGACCGGGTTTTGTCAGACAGGATGCTGTTCGTCTTCATTGTTACGTAATTCCATCTCAATCATTTATATTTGGCTATCAATACGTTTTTGGTTCACTGTCCTGAATGTGAAAATAGTGTTTCCTAAATTGAACTCTGACCGATTTGGGGTGGAAATTGGCCACTGACTGTACGCACATATCTGGCTAATTGTTATCAATTGTCATCAATCGGCTCTGTCAGAGTGAGTGAGTGAGTGAGTGAGTGAGTGAGTGAGTGAGTGAGTGAGTGAGTGGTGAGTGAGTGAGTGAGTGAGTGAGTGAGTGAGTGAGTGAGTGAGTGAGTGAGTGAGTGAGTGGTGGTGGTGGTTGGTGATGGTGGTGGTAGTGGTGGTTGTGAGTGAGTGAGTGAGTGAGTGAGTGAGTGAGTGAGTGAGTGAGTGAGTGAGTGAGTGAGTGAGTGAGTGAGTGAGTGAGTGAGTGAGTGAGTGAGTGAGTGAGTGTTTTTCGTGGCTGAGTGAGTTTTTCGTGGTTTTTGGGTCATTCATTCATTCATTCATTCATTCATTCAGTAAGTCAGTCAGTCAAACAGTCAGCATATATGTGTGTATGCATGCATTCTGCAAATAGCATAGAATATCAGAATGCCTATATATATATATATATATATATATATATATATATATATATAGCTGGGCATAACCAAATCCCTACAGCTGGCCGGCAGTAGATGAAAAGCAGCCAGTAAATATATGATGATAGGATACATTATGTTTTTAAAAGAAATTCTTATCTCATAAGTTTTACCATATTTATGACAGATCCATCGCTGGCTACCATTTTAGTAAAATGACTGATATGGAACGCTTGTTATAGTAATGAATTATTGCAAGATTGTATCGCGTCAACAATACATCATGACAACTTGTAGTTAGGGTAGTTACCTCGTCGGTAGTAATTTAATT
>JAODUP010000260.1:325000-440000 GCA_025642065.1 Paralvinella palmiformis | reverse complement strand
AGCTAGAGAAAAACGTCCAGCTGCTCAAGTATAAATAGACAGCTAATGAATTTTCTTGATCACGAAGAGCATCTGAATCAGTGTGCTGGTATATATATATATATATATATATATATATATATATTGGATTGGAGGTTCATGGGTGGCTGTATTTGGGCAGTGAAAACCACACGATTCAATCTATCCGGCGATTGCATTCAGGCTCCGAGTGCAGCCCGAATGTGTGTGTGTGTATGTGTGTGTATGTTTGTGTGCGTGCGTGCGTGCGTGGAAAGCCTGAGGACAAGTGTACCGACAGCTGGGGCGGGTTTCTGAATGGGGCCCACCGCCGCCCGACCGGGCGAAATGGTTTCTCCGTCGAAAACAGACCGCCATGCGACCGAGCATATGTCTCGCTTCTGGCGAAATGAACGGCGTACAAAGGAACGGCCCAGTATCTCCCGGACTGCATATGGTCGCCATTGTGCCGCAATCAAATGGAAATCAATGAGGCTAGCCCCAGATATGAAATATACATCGGGCGCGTAGACGTCGGCTTTCCAGATAAGGCGAATTAATCTTGATAGTCTTCGAGGCCAATTTGCTACGAAACACATTAGGCCCGCCACACCAGGCCCCGATGGGCGATCCAGGTCTGAATGGGCGCGGCTCGACGGCCTCCTCCGCCGGCACCACCCCCCATACGCACACAAAACCGCACTCTCACTTAATGGCCGTTTAATGATGTCAATTTTTAGACAATTTAAGATATGATTGAGGAGGGAACTCGTTTGCGTTCTTTTCGCTCGTTTTCGCTTTTATTATATAACGAAGTTTATGATCAGATAAAGATGGCAGCCGTTGGTTATGAACAGCAGTGTAGCTCTTTATACGTAAGTGATCGGTGGGGGTGGAATTGGTGGCAAGGTGCGGGGGGACGGGGGGGGGGGTTCATATGTGATTCAGTATCTATGCCGTTCTTGAATGGGGCGGAAGTGGATCCCTCCCAACCACCATCATCCACCCTCCCCTCCCCCAAAATTTACACCCTTAATTATGAGTGTGTTCTGTGTTATTCACACGCTTTGTTGGAGTCAATGAACTACCAAGCTGATTTGATGTGGTCGCTATATATATCAACGATGTGACGAACGGTTAGTGAGTAATTAGCGTTTGTGGGGATGGTTGTTTATATATAAACAGGCCGAAAAGAGATATAGAGAGAGGCAGAGTGACGGAAATAAATGCTGTCTTGGCAGGAACCTCCCCCCCCCACACACACACACATACATACAAGTGCGCGCGCGTACCCACGCATCAACAAGCACACGAGGCAGGACGAGTCTGATATTCTATCAAATATAAAGAAAGACAGACAGACAGACAGACAGACAGACAGACAGACAGACAGACAGACAGACAGACAGACAGACAGACATAGATTGACAAATATACACGCACACATGTACGCGCACACGCACGTACACATATATATATATATATATATATATATATATATACCTCACGCACGCACCCACGCACCAACAGGCCGGGCAATGACACGCGAACATACACACATGAAGCGACGGCGGGCGAAGAAATTACCAGCCCGAAGTCGATTGAATACCGGACGAGATGAGCTCGTGCGCTACAATGGGAAAAGCGATCACGTCCGAAAATAAATACAATATCCGTCATGTAAACAATCTTCACGGGGTGACCCCCTGCGGCGATCGATTGACTACTGGGTCATAACGTCCCTCGGCCGGAGAAAGTAGCCGCCGAACCGTGACCGCCGATTGATTCCGATCAATGGCGCACGCATCTATCATCGGCCCGATCAGCGGCCGACGAATATCAGCGCGGATGTTTATTCAATTTTCGCGAGAAGAAACTGTAACTTTTACCGAACGCCATCAAAGGAAGAAAGCTTCGGATATTAAAATTCGCTGAATAGGATCGCCCGTCGCACCGGGCGCGGGCCTTTCTTTCATCGGGACTGGTTTCGGCCGGGCACGTGAAATCGTGAATATTGTTACGGCCGCGCCTCGAGTGCTCGACAAACACGGCCGCCTTTCAGGCATTGCCGGACAGGAGAAGCCTTCGACAGGGTGCTAACCCCCGGTTAGGTACCTGTGGCTACAGGTCTGCGCCGTGGCGGCGTCGACGGGGGCCCCAAATGCAAATGCAATTTAGCGCCGCCCCCTATATAGTCCCGGCCGAGAAAAATGGGCGACGGCGCTAATTCAGACGACACTTTTGCCATTTTATTTTTGGTGCAGTTAACCTACTGTTAACCTAGTGCTAACCTAGTGCTAAGCTAGTGCTAACCTACTGTTAATGTACTGCTCTATTTTTATGGACGCAGAGGTTCGTTTGGCGGAATTATGATTTCCAATCTATAGCTAAACGTTATAGAAACGCCTCACTGTTATTATAATTGTACAATGTCCTCTGGACGTGTTTATCTGAAGCGATTTATTTTAATTAAGTTATTATTATCATTATTGTTGTTGTTGTTGTTGTTGTTGTTATTGTTAATAATAATAATAATAATAATAATAATAATTATTATTATTATTATTATTATTATAAATCAGGCATAGTTCGCAGAATTAATAGGTGTTTTTCTTGTTGGCTAAAATCGAACTAACCAACCAACTGTTTATTTTCTTAAGAAAATAACTAAATATCTATTTAATTGAAAAAATATTTTCTCGGTTTTCTGTGTCAGATGAACTACGTCGGCGCTGCTTAAGTATACCCGAATTATTTCCTGATATAATTGACAGAAAACCAATAACGTACACCCGTCTCTCCCCCTTTCTCTCTCTCTCTCTCTCTCTCTCTCTCTCTCTAAATATTCGCAATTTCTTTATTGACACCAGGAGAATGTGAAATGACAGCGAAGGCGATTGGACGGATGATTGATCTACTCTCGTAAAAATTACATCCTTTGTGAAAGCGTCGCACCGAAAAGACGCAGCGTCATAGAAATGGCGAACTAAACGAGACATCCGACGAGCCACGACGAGGCCACGTCGAAGGTATACGCGTCTTAATGATCGGGACCAGCTCTCTGAGCGGCACACACAAACACGCCCGCGCGCGCACACGCGCGCACACACACACGCGGAGTCGCAGAATGCCGCGAATCCCCCGAGAAACGAAAACCAAGAGAAACTCCGGCCTAAATACCGTCATTAAAGGATGGTCATTGTGCGTGGGAGCCTTCATTTTCCGACGGGTAAAAAGCTGACTTTAAGGTGGCAATTATTTCTCGATCTGTGTATTGTTACGGGAAGACGGGGACGAGATGGCCTTAGGGCGGAACTCGCCGTCGTCTACGTGACCGTGTGTAATGGATAGTAACGTATAATGGATGGAAGGCAATTACCTATTGAAAGATCTATACGACACGAGATGGCGAAGGAATCAGTTTGAGATATATATATATATATATATATATATATATATATATATATATATAAGAGAGAGAGAGAGAGAGAGAGAGAGAGAGATAAATAGATAGATAGCTAGATAGATAGATAGATAGATAGATAGATAGATAGATAGATAGATAGATAGATATAGAGAGAGAGGGGAGAGATAGATAGATAGATAGATAGATAGATAGATAGAGAGGAGATAGATAGATAGATAGATAGATAGATAGATAGATAGATAGATAGATAGAGATAGATAGATAGATAGAAGAGAGAGGGGGGATATAATATATATATATAATATATATATATATATAAGATAGAGAGAGAGAGAGAGAGAGAGAGAGAGAGAGAGATAGATAGATAAATAGATAGATAGATAGATAGATAGATAGATAGATAGAGAGAGAGAGAGAGAGAGAGAGAGAGAGAGATAGATAGATAGATAGATAGATAGATAGATAAATAGAGAGAGAGAGAGATAGATGAGGATAGATAGATAGATAGATAGATAGATAGAGAGAGAGAGAGAGAGAGAGAGAGAGAGAGAGAGACCCTTCACGACTCCAACATGGTCTAGGACAGTGGTCAGATACACTTGCCTTGGGCTCGCTGGTCTTCTGGCATGGGTATTGCGTAATGGGAGGGGGGAGGTGGAGGATCTGTGTGTGTGTGTGGGGGGGGGGGTATTTATCCAGATCGTGGTTGATAACGTTCATTCGTCAACGATAACCTGAGGCTCGGATCGATTCTGAATGCCGACCCTTGACTTGACGTCCTCGTAACATGGCACACGTAATCAGCGTTCAGTGCGAGTGCGTGTGCGTGCGTGTGTGTGCGTATGTGCGCGCGCGTGTGGCGGGGGCTCATGCCGTGGCCATCCGCTTGCGATGATGAGCTTCCAACACCTGACATGTCCGCCCGCCAGGGTTAAAGAACAACTGAACCTACTTGTATATGGTCAGGGCCCGCCTGCCTTCTTACCCGCCTGCCCGCCTACCTACCTACCTGCCTGCCTGGCTGCCACATGTTCACCTGCCCATCATTACACAATGAGTGACGCCCCCCGCCATTGTCGGCGCTTCGATGGCGAGAATGATTGAGATGTTTCAGCGCCGACCAATTGACCTGGCCCAGACCCGGGGTTAAACACCACCGGCTCGTCCGACAGGTGTCGCCGTATACGGTCGGCGGCCGCTCGAAGCTTCGTCGAGACGGATTCGGGACTATCGTCTCGGATAATTAATGACCATCGGATGGATTGTCCGACGTGTGAGGAAGGGCAAGTCGACCGGTCGCCGAAGTGACGATTTTATATCTTCCGGAAATGGGGGCAGTTTATGCCGAAGATGGATTCGCCTCGATCTATCATCGAATCAACGTACCTTGTTGGCAGATATACGTTATGGAATTCCGTCCTTTCGCTAACCCGATCCAATGCCTTTGTTCGTTGCTTGATAGCGAGAGCAACTTGAAATTTTCCACTGCACTCGGAAGCTTTGTGCTATAACCAAACCAAATAATACACGGACATGCGCCCACGGGCATAATTTCATTTGGTGTTATTATAATATGGGGGAATATAGTTATATGAAATGCAGGTATGAAATATAATATTGTGTATATTAGACAAAGTAGATTCTCCAGATTAATCCTGGTCCGTCCTCAAATCCAGTATAAGATGGGAGATGTGGCGTGGTAAATGTAACATGTTATTGTGATATATATCAAGGCAAAGTTTCCTTAGGTTATGTACAGGGTGTTCTAAAAACGTTTAAAAAGTCAACCTATAGTATAATGATGTAGAATTAAAATACGCTAACACCACCTCTAACAACAACAACAAAAATAAAAACAATAATAACAAACGAACGACACACACACACACACAAACACACACACACATACACAAATACACACATATATATACACAAACACTGCTAAGACATTATATATGTCTCAGCATTAAATCGTTTTTCTGTTATTAGTCACCTGATGAATGAAGTTTTGTTTTCACGATTGGAGATTCTCTATGCCTGTATATTAACCCAAACTGCTAAGGCGTGTGCACGCGCGCACGAGCATACAGAAACACACACACACACACACAAACAAATAACACAGCACATACACATTTCACAGTCACACTTAAAGTGCGCAGTTTCTCTTTGTAACCGAACGCTACCAAAACAATTTGTATTTTAAGCGCCATCAATTATCTATCGTGCCAGCTGACGCGAAAATTAGTTAACGCGAAGTTACGCAAGAAATCTATAAACGTTGTCACAATTCGGTTTTATCTACCGCACATCGTCATTGTCGGGCGGCGGCTACTACGAGCTGACGTGACGTAAGCTTGCGTCGGTGATGACAAGAGATTTTATTGAATTAAAATTTCGCACCAAAATCTCACCTCTTTTCATCTCTCTCTCTCTCTCTCTGATGGCACTCGAGCGAGTGACCGGGGGCCGGGGCGTCGGTAATCTTTTGTTTCCGTTCGTAATTCGACGTGTCGCGGGCGGGCGGCGTTCGACGCACGAACGGCGGCAGGTGGCGTGGAAGAGACGCGATCGTCATCGTCGTCGTCGGGGCAACAGGTGATCGAGCGAGGAAGAGGAAGACGAACCCGGGGGAGGAGCGGCGACCCAAACAAAGACCCGCAGCTCGGCGGCTAGATAATACGACCTGAAAAGGACAACCGAATTAATGGTCGTTGGTTGGAGAGGAATGGGGATGGATGATCTAATCGGTTGGAGAGAGGATCGGGGCTGGAGGATCTAATTTCTCGACCGTACGAGTGCCGTGGCGTGCGATGTCGATTAGAGATCAGATATATGCCACCGCCGCGTTGAGGAGTTTGGCGGCAACTGGTCGACGGATGATTACTGCCGCTTTGAAGCTGAGAATTGAACTTATTAGGGAGTGACGCGTCGGATAGGTGTGTCGGTACTACGAGTTATGAGGCGGTGGGACAGTGGGTGTGGGTGGTGTTTGGAAGGGGGGGGGGTTGTTGGGGGAGACGGGGGGAGGATTCCTCTGTTCTTTCTTACGCACTCTCATTACGTGGTTAGTCACCTAGCGATGGTACGAGCCTACGGTCGTACGTCGGGCCACTCACGATGGTACGTCCATCGCCTCATCGCCTCATCGCAACAACAACGACAATGACACGCACGCCACACAAAACACACACACACACACACATACACGCTCAAGACTAAATGCGCAACCCAGCTGGACGAAAAGTAAGGTGTCGCCTTAACCAAAGCGTCGCTGATGAGAATGGTCAATTTTCTCGGCGGGAGAGCGGCACGTTAGCGGGCCGCCATCGCCGCTAACATATGTCCATAAGGTGTCGAGTTTTCGATCTGGAATCACATTTACGACGCCGTCTGCCGCCAAATGATACACCCCGACTCCGGCTAATGGCATATAATTTCTTTAACAAGCAGCGCTCGATTTCCGAAAGAAGACTCTACACACACGCGCAAAAACGCACACTCACACAGAGACGCACACCTATACTTACACGGACAACACACACACACAGACACAAACATATACACATTAGTCGTGGGGAATTCGCGGGCTGGGGAGATCTTACACGATGTGCTCTGGGACGAAGCGAGAAGGGTGATAATTGAGCCTGACGTAATACCCCATTTCCCTACCTCATTTCTATATATTTATTCCGTACAGTTGACGCGCTGACGTCTCGCTCGAGACGTCAGGGGTGATTCTCTTACCTTGAGAGGACGTTTTCAAAGTTAAATCCATCATTCGATTATCATTCGCTCCCTATCTCGTCTCTGAGAATCAAAGCGATCCGTCAGCGGTTGCTATTTCGGTGGGGAACATCCAGGAATATTTCGTGATCTAAACGCGATTGGGTCAGCGCCGGAACTCGCCGATATTTATTATTTTAGTCGACGAAATGCTCACCAGGAGCGCACGATTGGTCGAACAGAGACGACGATCGGAGCAGATCAAGCGAGACCGGAGTCGGCCGACCGTATAGGCCAGGAGCGGCGAAGACGAGAAAGAAAACTTCGACGAAGCTCGGCGAAGGACAAGAGAGCCTTCTTTTTGTCGGAAGGCTTTCTCGAACGGCGACGGCACGATTAATAAGCCGAGCCGGTGCGGGCCGAGAGGCGTTTTTACGACCGAACGTTAGAAAACGCAATAAAACCCCAATAAATGTATTACCGGACCGAGTCAATCAGGTCAGCTTACGGGGGAGGGAGGGGGGGGAGGTTCCTGTCGGTCGTCGACGTCGTCCGAGTCGGTGAACTCGGTGACGGCGATCACTTTTCGTTTTGTTCGAACGCGTCACTGGACGTCACTGGACGTCCGCCGTCGGCCCGGCGTCATCCCGGTTCGGCTGTTCCGAGCCCCAAGTTGTTTACTTGTTTACGGGCTGTGCTAAGCCTGGCACGGACGCGAAAACGTGCGGGGGTGAAATGTCAAAAACTGAAGAAAAAACACGATGACTGATATATATATATATATATATATATATATATATATATATATAAGAGAGAGAGAGAGAGAGAGAGAGAGAGCGCCTTCTTCTAGAACGATACTTGCCGAGACAGGACCAAGACGGGCGGAGTCATCGAACTATGGCGAAGGTCCGCATCGCTTTGGCCTTAGAAAATTATCGTCCTGTTATCGCTTGTCTAAGATAGGATCTTAGCGACAAGAAGAATAGACAATTAGGAACCTTAAAAGGTTCTGGCCATTGTTCTCGATCACAATTGTGGAACCTCTACATGAGTGTGAAGCGAATGGCTGAAATCTACACGGAATATATATATATATATATATATACATACATACATATGCATATACATATACATATACATATGCATATTTGTGTTTTTTATTAGTGTGAGAAAGGGCACTGGCACAGAGATTCACGAATCGTAAATAGAACCTTTAGCCGATTCAGCCATTTTTTTGCTGAAACGAGCGTTCTGGGGGCGTGAGTGCATGTGTGTGTGCGCGTGTGTTTGTTTGTTTGTCTGTCTGTCTGTCTGTCGGTTTTGCGACCTTGATAAGGTTCAAATACAGAGTATATAGCAATGTCGTAAAATATCCAAATATCTTTCGACATTCACCGGCCGAAAGAGAGACCAGGCAATTGCCGGGTTTATCGCAACTAGACGTTAACCATATTGAAGGCGGTCAATAAAATATCGTCCCCATTCCGGGATTGGCAACGGAGTTCGGGAGAACTGGCGAGTGCACGTGATAAAGCACGTGGTCTCGTCGTCGTTGGCTTTTATCTATCAGACGCGGCGATAATAACAAATTTGTAGATGTTCCTCGCCGAGTACCATTGTATAGAGAGGGCCATTGCCACGGGCCGTTGTCAGTGCCAGTTGATAACCCGATAACATCTTGACATGGTAACCACTTTTGTTTGAATTCATTACGTCAAGAATCGGCTGATAGGGGAACAATTATCACGAAGTTATCTGGAAATTAGTGTAATTTATCAGAAGTTCTAGATGTAACATATATTATTAGACAGGGTAAATAATACCGTATAGACGTCTTGTAGTTGTTATCTCTGGAGAATTTTTACTCCGTTTTGGGCTTCATCGTTCTCGCTTCGTAAACAATCATATAGTCATTTGGTAATGACAACGGATGACAAGCACCGTCACCTAGACGCACGTACGCACATACGCGCGCACGCACACACACACACACACACACACACTGATCAGTAGCCGTTATATATATATATATATATATATAGAGAGAGAGAGAGAGAGAGGGGGGGGGAGGTCTATGTTTTGAGGTGGACGTTTCTGTATATTTAGTTTCATGCATGTAGATTTATTTTATGGAGATATAAGTTTTACAGGATGTCTGGGTGTTGATGTGCTGAGCCAGTGCCACCATATATGTGTATCCCCAAACACGCATTGCCAGTGTCAGACATCAGACCTATTTCGATCCAGATTCCTTATTACACGAATGTAAGAAAGTGATGTCGTTATTACAACATGTTTGAGTCTATTAACTTTGCTGTAAAGAACCCTTTAAAGCTATTCAAATGGTTCTTCGGGAAGAACCCTTAATGGTTCTTCGTAGAACCATTTGTTTTAAGGGTGTATAATGTAAAATCTGTATTGTTGTACTCTTATGTGGTCGTCTGAAACGACCTGCTATTAATTCGTACAATACTGTTTGATAGATTTATACTCCTGGGGGGTTGGGGGTTGGGGGGTTCTTACTCCGGGGCAAACATCTCCCTGGATAGTAAGGCAGAGTTTTTCCCATATTGTGAGAAATTAGATTAGAATATTTTAGGAAATCTGTTGAATATATGGCTATTATCATCCCTACGTGTCATTCGCAGTATCGGAGATCTATATAGGTCAAATAGATCAAGCGGATAGGCGCTTTAATGTAGATCCCACCACACCTAACTGCCTAAACTTAGGGACGCTAAATTAGGCGTGGATGAACGTTCACTTAATGATGAACGGAAACGTATGAGGATTAGCTATAAGGTTTGAGTAATTCATAGTATTTACTCAAGCTTGATGCGATATTTCGTTCTAGTCCAGTAATAATCCATTGTGCAGTATTGTTACTTTGTTTTTAGCTCAGTCATTTCTCTGTTTCTGAATTTAGGTAGTGTACGTACAGGACACGTCTTCAAGCAACTGTTATGTTGGTTAACGCCCCGATGGCCTACAAAAGACCTAACTTTTTCACTTCCGTCGGTATGATTGATATAGGTAGGATTTGTTTAGTTATTCGAACCCAGAAGGAAGCTGAGTTCAGCATCTGAGGTGTCGAAATCTTCTTTATATATATATATATATATATATATATATATATATATAGGTTACAAATTACTGCTGGCTGTAAACTGTTATGTCGAAGTAGTTCTCTTGTGTATGTATTATCGTACATCACTGAATCACTCGCACGTGTTGTTTACTGCGATCTGTTGTGCCATATATGCGATGTGTTTTGCGTGTGCTTCCGTTTTCTGTACGTGTATAGCCTACGCACAACCGTTTCCTTGTGTGGGCGTGACGCATTTGTGGCGCGTGGAAAGCGGATTAGCTGTTCCCACAGGCTAATGAGTATATAGCTCAATCACGCACATATGAATTTGATATATTGGATTACACAAACGTTAAATCAATAAATATGATACAACTGTCTTTTTGGTTTGTTTACCTGCACTGACATGTATGAAGGTTCTTCCCAAGAACCCCAATCTCAATTAAGGTTCTTCATGAAGAACCTTTTCATGAAATTAGGGTTCCCCGGGAAGAACCCCTTTCTCAACAAATGGTTCTTGAAAGGTTCTTCGCAAAGAACCCTTTATAGCTATTCAAAGTGTTCTTCGAGAAGAACCCTTAAAAGGGTTCTTCGGAGAACCATTAAAGGTTCCCTATTTAAACCACCCTGAAGAACCCTTAATGGTTCTTCGTAGAACCATTTGTTTTAAGGGTATATGTCTATGCATGTATTGCTGTACATTAGTTTAAACATTATTTATTAATGCCCAAACACGTTAAACACATATACAAATGGGCCTTAAGGATCTTACATAGAGACTGATTTATGTATAGATTTATAGAAGTGTAGGCTTTAAAGGATGTTTAGGCGGTGATGTTCTGAGTTAGTATAATGATATATATGTATCCTAAAACATACGCGCACACGCACACACGCGCGCACACACACACACACACGCACACATTCTTATCCCGAGCTATACGTAGCTGAGTGACGTAACGTCGGACGTAATGATGTTCGCCCAACTGAAATTTATTCGAGAAAAGTGACGTAAGGCGAATTTCATGAAGGCCGAAATGACGTAGAGCGGTGTGTGTGTGTGTGTGTGTGTGTGTGTGTGTGTGTGTGTGTGTGTGTGTGTGAGGATGATGATTGATGTTTTACGGCCACTTTGGTGCACAAGGTAGGCTAAATAGGCCGAGCGACCTCCAAAGGTAATGAGACGAAGTGAAAGACGAAACAACCTTCAGATATGCCCACGCCTGGATTCGAACACGGGTGATAGTGATCTGTGGTCCAGCACGCTACCGCTAGACCACGGAGGCGCCCAGTGTGTGTGTGTGTGTGTGTGTGTGTGTGTGTGTGTGTGTATATATATATATATATATATATTATATATATAGTTTTACATTTAAACGTCCATCTGTTTTTAAGCATTATCTATTTAAAGTTTTATGTTTAGACCTTCATTTGTTTTTAAATATTAAATGGCAACCCGACAACCGCCTTTTGACCCCCAACAGTAAAAGAACACAGGTCGCCAGAACAGAACAAATCACCTTCCCGTGGTAATTTGAGAATTTTGGACAGAAAATAACAATAACTTCACCAAGAAGTGGAAGGGAATATCGGCCATGAGAAAGGTAAACAGGGCGAGGATGACATGATTAATGACCTAAGTCTGGAATGGGACATCTACGTATGACAGAATTTGACATTTGAAGGTCAGAGAAAACACTATCCGCATGACCGGTCTAACATCACGCCTCGTGCGGTTAAATTAAATTTTTCTCGTATTGATGGTACAGTTTAGCTGACAAACGGGCATTCAGTTGAGTTTAGTTCCCAAGGTCAGAAAAACAACTTATTTTGGGGTGCAGTGGGTGGGGGGGGGGGGTGCCAGGGTGGAGGACTAAACATCTTCGATATGCCAACTTTCGGTCATAACCAACAACAACAGGTGTCGTGGTCTAACAATGTCATGTGACTGACTGACTGACTGACTGACTGACTGACTGACTGACTGACTGACTCACTCACTCACTCACTCACTCACTCACTCACTCACTCACTCACTCACTCACTCACTCACTCACTCACTCACTCACTCACTCACTCACTCACTCACTCACTCACTCACTCACTCACTCACTCACTGACTCACTCACTCACTCACTCACTCACTGCACTCACTCGACTGACTGACTGACTGACTCACTCACTCACTCACTCACTCACTCACTCAGTGGATGACTCAACGGATGACTCACTGGCTCATTGACTCACGAACATACACACTCATTAATTAATCGACTTACTGGCTGACTAATTATCACGTGTTAACGCCCCCTCCCTCGTCATTCATTCACCAACTTTATCACCCAGCTATATGAATATAATCACCCAACATCCACCACCACTCACACACACACACACGCACACGCACACGCACGCATACGCACGCACATACGCACGCACACACACACACTCACACACATCACACATGCACAAACCAACAGATACATCTTCATATGCAAACTTACAGACGCACACAAACACATATAAGGATGCATCTCTCTCTCTCTCTCTCTCTCTCTCTCTCTCTCTCTCTCTCTCTCTGACTGACTCACTGACTCACTGATAAAACTAGTCAGTTATTGGATTAGAAATATGACCTAACAAGCTGTCATAGACCTAACCGAGGTGGTTATAAATCTAACGGGCTGTTATAGACCTAACGGGCTGTCATAGACCTAACCGAGGTGGTTATAGATCTAATAGGCTGTTATAGTCCTAATGGGCTGTCATAGACCTAACAGGCTGTCATCGACCTAACTGAGGTGGTTATAGACCTAACGGACTGTCATAGACCTAAACGGCTGTCATAGCCCTAACGGGTCGTCGTTGATCTAACTAGCTGTGATAAACCTATAACGGGATGCCATAGAGCTAATGGGCTGTCATAGATCTAACGGGCTGTCACAACCAGACCCCCAGACCCCCAATAAACACAATATATCACGACAACTGACTAAACACATCTCGACTATAATAGCCCTTTCATTGGCTCGGTTCCATCGAAAACAACAACTCTCATTCGATAAATTTCGCCACCGAAGGTGTTGATAGCCGTCAAGACGGCAAAGAAAACATACGGTATGACGAGCAGATGTCAACATCAGAAGTGTATGACGAGCAGATGTCAACATCAGAAGTGTATGACGAGCAGATGTCAACACCAGAAGTATGTATACATTCGTAGATCGTCGACCACAATGCCCCCTCCCCATCGTTACACCCCCCCCCCCCGCCAACGAACGTCATACGTTGGCCCCGAGGAAAACGCGACCATAATCCAGCCGAGAGTTCCGTATATTACAGCAAGACGAAATTCTCACTGTACACACGGTGACAATTGACAGGGACCTCGTCAATGGTTCGGAGGAATTCAATTATTTTCAGGTGTGATCTCTCCATTATAAATTTGTGGACAAAGGGCCCAGGTTTTCGACCCTCTAAAGGCCCAGGTGTTCGCCATGTGAGCGATTTGATTTCGCCGACGAAATTTCTCCCACAAGAAGGCGGCCCAAAAACCGAGTGACGGCCGCTCGCCCGCCCGCACACGGTGAAGCTCTCGCCCGACGGGCAGCTACCGGGCCTGGCTACCTTTGACTTTCTGTGGCCGACGAAACAGCGGTTTTGTTTGACCGGGGAAAAAGCCGCGCACGTGTTTTGCGCCTATCCGACGAAACGCGGCCAATGATCAATTCTCCATTATTTATATAAGTCGTATTGGGAGCTTCCGTGGTCTAGTTGGTGGCGCGTTGGACTACAGATCACTACCAACTGAGTTCGAATCTCGGCGTCGGCATATCTGAAGGGTGTTTCCTATTTGACCTCGCTTCATTACCTTTGGAGGTCGCTCGGCCCATTTAGCCTACCATATGCACAAAAGTGACCGCAAAACATTAATCATCATAAAGTCGTATCACTTTGACGTCGCTTTGGACGACCGCTAAACGTCCACCGACGTCGGGCCGCTGTCATAATAATGTGGCGCGTTAGTGGGCGGTGGCGGCTTCGAGCCCGCAGCTGGGTCTGCGGTGATCGGGCTCATTTGGCTGGTCGATTGTGCTCGGTCAAGGGTCGTCATTCACCGATTCGTAGTCGGTCCACAATAGCCGTGTCGTTATTCGACGGAGACTTCAAGGTTTGGCCCAGGTGCCACTTTATCAGCGAATTTGCTCTTACACGATGTCCGACGAACCGAACACGTCCAGCCGACGGAGGCCCGCATCCACTTCACGAAGGCTTCGGTGTCCCCCGTAAACGATACCGGATGCCAGCCTCTGTAGATCTATTCTATCCGATTCTGACGTCATCCGATCATCGTCGGCCTTCCGGTGGCGTAGCGGTTGAAGCATTGCGGCGCAAACATCCGGGTTGTCGGTTCGAATCCGACCCATAGCTGCCGTTCTGTGGGAACTTTCCAGCGGGAATCTTGCCATTTCGCCAAATTTCACAGGTTTAATCATTGCCGTAATCGCTCCCTCCCTCCCTTCCTCAATCACTCACTCCCTCCCATCCTCACTCACTCAGTCAATCAATCACTCACTCACCCACACACACATCTGATAATGGGATTTGTCTAATGAGTGCTCAGGTTGAACAAAACGCCCGAATAGTCACTATAAAAGACTTGGCTGTTATACATACATATATACATACATACATACATACATACATACATACATACATACATACATACATACTTGCATACTTGCATACTTGCATACATACATATATACATACATAGATACACGCGCGCGCGCGCGCAACACACACACACACACACACAATATATAATCACTTCAAGCATGCCATAATATCAGTGTCGTTTAAGGCTTATAAGGTGCTTCTGTCTTCCACGGTGACGACACAATTTTACAGTTCAGAGAAGTCTCAAAACACTTTCTCGACAATCTCTCTGACGACCAACATCGGCGTATTCTCATCTCTCCATTCCACTCTACCGAGTCACAAAGTCGTCAAGAAACGCGCGGGCCAGCCCAACAACGCACGGCCGCATCATAACACATGACTCACGTGACTCACGTCATTCACGGCTCGGCAGCGTTCCGGAAAATAAGCTCCATATCGGGTTTGTTTCGCTTCGTCGTTCTCCCCGACGTGTCATATCGTCAGACTTCTCTGTAAGTCGGTATTCATGACGTTGATGTGTCATCAAAATTTTAATTATGATGTTTTCATTCCCGACCGGCGACAGACAATGGCGGCGCGAATGATCTCCGCTGGTCTCTCCGCTACTTTACTCAAACGCGATGAGGGATTCCCTCCCCCGGACTGAAGCGAACGGTTGACGCCATTCGTCGTTGGCATCCGTAAGGGTGACTGGATGTACCCCCCATCCTCTCCCCCCCCCCTCCGAGAGGCGATGAGGATGTCGGCGACGAATCATCTGGGGTTTTAACACCGACAATAGGGTACTCTCTACCAACGGCGGCCGACTCCCGAATTGTGTTCGCCGAAATTCTCGCCCTCAAGAGCCTCATCTCCGCAAGAGGCCGTTATATAACTTGAGATGTTTTATTGTGCCGCGGTGACTGTCATTTTGGTCACATTGTACCCTATTTTATGGGCAGATCATTCGCTGTCGCTCGTTAGTCGACGATCCGTGCCTCGATGACGGGGACTATGGACTATGAGACCAGTCTCGGTGGTCCAAGTTGATAGAGTAGTGCGTTTGCAGATTGGCCGGGTCGACGGATCTGATCCCTGGCGTTGCCTCGATCATGCATGTGCCAGAGGCGAGCCTGAGAGCGAAAATTTTACTCACTCACTCACTCACTCACTCATCTCAGCAATTCCATCTATTTCTTAGAAATCATTTACGTCATGTTAGAGACTGTTCTTATTGTATGAGGGATCCAAAAATAAGTATCACACACACAGAGAGGGGGGGGTTTAAGCAGCATCCAATCCCCACCTCCGTCTAATGCCACCCTTCTCTAGGGCAATTGTGATGACTCTATTTTAAACCAGAAACTAACACTCAACAACTCTTATTGCTGTGAGTGATCTCCACGAAATGCTTCCCAGGACGGAGAGAGAGGGGGGGGGGTGGAGAGAGGATATATATATATATATATATATATATATATATATATATATAGGAGAGAGCGAGAGATAGGAGAGAGAGAGGAGAGAGAGAGAGAGATAGGAGAGAGAGAAGATGGGATATATATATATATATATATATATATATATATATATATATATATATATATAGGAGAGAGAGAGAGAGGAAAAAATGATCGCCAATTCGTTTCGTCGAAATGTCCAAATTGACCTGAACCCGTCGTCCCGAGAGGACGTCGTTTGTTTTGTCGCCAATAAACAAACGCCAGGTGGGGGCATGCTAGAAATTAAGTAACGACCTTCGGGCAGATAAGGATCGTATAGTGTTTTTTTCGGATAAATTACTTGCCAACAAGTAACCTGTTTACACACGTACGTAACCGAATACGGGACGGGATTGTTTGGATGTTAAGCCGGCATAAAAAGATCGCCCCCCGCCGGCTCGTCACAAAGGCAACGCGACTCTTTCGGCGAGAAACACAACACTCGCCGACACATTTACGGGGATTAGTGCCGTCATCTCGCCGAGTAAAAAGTCCAGTCACTCCGACGCCCTCTGGTGGTGCTATCAGTGGTGGTATGCGTGAAAACAATGGGACGGCGCTCGGCGAATGGGCCGCATTTTCATGGCTCGGTCACATATCGCCGACGCACAATGGGCGCAGCGGTCGAGCGGTTCCACCCAGAAGCGATTCCTGGCCGCCGAGCGTTCGACGCGCCGGTTCCGATATCTGGAGACGTTCGACGGATGGCATCCGATCAAAGGAAGCGCGACGAACAAAGGAAGTGATAATTTTCTTCGGGTTCCGGTTCAGATGAGCCGAACGAAGCGCCGCTCGAAAATCGACTCGATCGAACGCCGAAACGCGAACAGGCGTATCCCCAACCGCGTTTCGAATGATTGGTTCGCTGGATCCGCTGAAAGGAGGCGAACCTCCTCCGCGTCGGAAACTTTTTAATCCTTCGATTATCGTCGAGAGACAGTCGCTAAGTTCGAGGCGTACCGCGATAAATAATGACCACGGAGGTGTATCGTTACTCAAAGAAACAAAAACGAACAGCCAACAAGAAGAAGAAAAAAAAACGCGTCGAGTGAGATCCCCGAGGATATTCTCCTTGTTGATGTGTTTTTTAAAACTCTGGGCGAGTCGTGGCCTCGTCGAAATCTATGCCATATACCTGAATGCGTCATATTGTTGTTTAATGGATTAGTGATCGTTGTTTATGCCGTTGCGCTCATTACGGGCTAATGGGGTTGCTGCTTGTTATAACTCGAGGGTACTTGCGTCGAACGCAACGGACGAAGCCAGCGAATGGTGTCGAGAGCTCTTAGAGGGCTCGTAGTTCTCAGCACGAAGCAAAAATATTTTTGCACCGACCAAAGCGACCCTCCCTCGCTTAACCGTTTCGTTATGTTGTGAGTGAGTGAGTGAGTGAGTGAGTGAGTGAGTGAGTGAGTGAGTGAGTGAGTGGGGTGGTGGTGGTGGTGGTGGTGGTGGTGGTGGTGGTGGTGAGTGAGTGGGGTGGTGGTGGTGGTGGTGGTGGTGGTGGTGGTGGTGGTGGTGGTGGTGGTGAGTGGTGGGGGTGAGTGGTGAGTGAGTGAGGTGAGTGGTGAGTGGTGAGTGGTGGTGAGTGGTGGTGGTGGTGGTGAGTGGTGGTGGTGGTGGGGATGGAGTGAGTGGTGGTGGTGGTGGTGGTGGTGGTGGTGGTGGTGGTGAGTGGTGGTGGTGGTGAGTGGTGGTGGTGGTGGTGAGTGAGTGAGTGAGTGAGTGAGTGAGTGAGTGAGTGAGTGAGTGAGTGAGTGAGTGAGTGAGTGAGTGAGTGAGTGAGTGAGTGAGTGAGTGAGTGAGTGAGTGAGTGAGTGAGTGAGTGAGTGAGTGAGTTACCTCATCTCAAAGACAGTGGCTTATTCCCTGGATAAATGAATTGATTCTTCCTTCTTTATGGATGAAGCAACCCACAGGCGCTTGGAACGCCGAGATCCGATCCCGCGATCTGGAGGTATGCAGCGTAACGGGGACGCCACCACCACCACCCCCCCCCCAAAAAATTCGTTGACGTCGTGTTTTCGTTTATGACCATGAATATTTAAAACGCGCCGCTAAGATCATTACGCAACGAACACTGTTATTTTAGAATAACAGAGCGCGGTGGGTCGGGGAATCACCGCCCCGAAAGAGTCTCGGGTGTTTTACCTCCGCCGCCAGTCATTCGTACGCTGATGTTAAACTTCATGTTTAAATACGACAAAGGCACAAAGGACCGTCTCCGTGGAAGACCAAAAAAACATGGCCGGCCGCCGGAGATATGTTGACGTTATTATAATGCATACGGTCGGTTTATCGTCAGCTGTGACATTAATAATTCACTGAGAGCCGACCACGTCGTATATGTAACGGTTTTAGTAGCCGGGGAAAAAAAAACATCCCCAAACTGTACCCAACAGCGCTTCTGTCATTCATATAATTTGCTAACAGCTACGAGCTGAACCGTTTTCTAGTTGCCTAGAATCTCGGCTTCGCGCAGTACGTTCGGGTGGCACGATTGCGAAGAAGAGGAAAAAAGAAAGAGACGTTCGAAGCCTTTTTGCTGGATGAAATATCCCCCAGACAAATCTAACCTAGGGATTTCGTCCATCAACTGGATGTCTGCGATGGGGAGCGCTCCCCGCTGCATCACGAGACGCCCCGTCGTGAAAACGAAGCGATTTGAAGGGCTTAGAGAAACCACCTCCACCCCCACCCCTAACCCCACCCCCGGAAACGTCGCTGATTTCTAATGATGGCGAACCAATTAGCATTTTATTGGCCAAGTGATCATTGTCTCCCTTGTGCCAGGATCCCCAATCATTGCACTGATTGGTTGGGACAATGAAACGTCCCTGGGCTTTATGGCTGTTGAGAAGAAATCATTTATAAAAACGACGAATTAAACATACCTGGCCACTTTCAGCGACCTAGTCGAAGGAAAGTTTAACAGAATAAATAATCGGCTTTTATTGGAGGTGCACTACTAGGTTAATATATGCACCGAGAAGGTATGCGAGGGAACCGGTCACCTTTGGGCAATCTCGAACACTCGAAATGCAATTATTCGCGCATTATGTGCAAACGTGTTCCCCCCCCCCCTCCAATCGTGGCCGCGACATTGCCAATTTTCCGAGTAATCCCAATTGCGTATAATCTGTCCAATAAATGCAGATTTTGGTATAAGTTACAGCCAGGACAGCGAGCATCGAAATTTGCAGTCTCTTTTGGTTTCGGCGAACAAAGCCGAAGGCGTGCGACTGCTAAAAATACCTCGGCCGTTTCACCGGGCAGCTATCGCTTTTTGGGGTCCATTGTTTTGCATTAATGGAATGCCGCGGTGTGACATGTTGATTTTTATTCGACATTAATATCTGTTTCAGATAAGACGTCCAATTAGGCAGTAATTACGGCCTCTATCTAGCGCTAACGCGGAACACACTGCGTTTATCATTCGGCGAGCGGCGGCATTATGCTCGGATGAATGTCTCATACGGCAGTTCCTAAGAACCGAACCAGTCATGCGTGGATTCGGCGGCGCTGCAAAAACGCGGCCCTCTTATCTGCGGCGCTGGTCTAAACGCGCGCATTAGCCCCGAGATGGTTATCAAGATTACCAGCGGATAACACTAAAATCACGACAACGACACCATCCGAGATCACTGACGGCAAACCTCAGACACAATAGCCTCACTCACTCACTCACTCACTCACTCACTCACTCACTCACTCACCCACTCACTCACTCACTCACTCACTCACTCACTCACTCACTCACTCACTCACTCACTCACTCACCCACCCACTCACTCACTCACTCACTCACTCACTCACTCACTCACTCACTCACTCACTCGCCACCAATTGTCAGCTAAATATTGAAAGAACATAAATCTCAGGCGACAGACAGAGCCAGAGGGAGGGGGGTGTGTAGTTTCGGCGCCATTGTTAACATCGAGGCGTTAAAAGTAAAATCTGACTTTCCACAGATTTACGCACCACTCCATCGGAGATGACGTATGAGATATTATCGATTTTCTGGCAACCGAATACTCCCCTTGATGGTGTAAGCTGGTGACTGATAGCTTAATAGCCCAGACTACCACTTTCCAACACCCCAACCCCCGAGTCAGGTCAGGTCGGGATTGGCGATTATTTTTCAGCGCATTAATTAATAAACAAACTCCTGCCGCAGATGGCGCCACTGACGGGAGGCCATCAATATACAGGAGAGATAAAGATTTCTCGTCTCGGATGAAGGTAATGGATGATGATGATGATGATGATGATGATGATGATGATGATGATGATGATGATGATGAGTGTTGTTGGTGAACATGATGATGATGATGATGATGATGATGATGATGATGATGATGATGATGATGATGATGATGATGATCATGATCATGATGATGATGGTGATGATGGTGATAATGATAGTGAAAGTGTTGATGATTATGGTGATGCTGGTGGTGATGATGATGTTGGTAATGATGACGGTGGTGGTAAAGGTAAAGTTTTCTTGGTGACAACGTGCAGATGATGTGTTATGAGCTCAGGTGTCACCCTCATACACGATGACCACCCTCATAGACAATGCGGGCCCTCAATCTCAATGACCATTCTTAATCACAATGACCATCCTGAATGACCATGACCGCCCTCAATCACAATGACCGCCCATAATCACAAAGACTGCCCATAATCACAATGACCGCCCTCAATCACAATGACGATCCTCAATCACAATGACCATCCTCAATCACAACCACTGCCAAATCAGTCAATCACAGTAACCACATCGATAATATCCCATCAATAATAATAATAATAATAATAATAATAATAATAATAATAATAATAATAATAATAATAAATAATGCATATAATAATAATAATAATAATAATAATAGTGCAGTGGTTGGAGCATTGCGCTGCAAAACTGTAGACTGTGGGTTCAAATCCTGGCCATGCCTAGGTTTGTGAGAGACTTTCGCCGCTCAACCACACATGTCCCAGATGTGGCCAGCGCCTTGGCTGTAGAAACAACTCACTGACCACTCAATGGCTGGTCAAACACTGGTTAGAATTCCCGTCACGTTCTTCACTGTCCGAATGGGGGCGCCTCCGTGGTCTAGTTGGTCGTGCGTTGGACCACAGATCACTCACTACCACCCGAGTTCGAATCTCGGCGTGGGCCTATCTGAAGGGTGTTTCATCTTTGACTTCACTTCATTACCGTTGGAGGTCGCTCGGCCCATTTAGCCTAGCATGTGCACAAAAGTGGCCGTAAAACATCAATCATCTTCACTATCAGTATGTTGTGGTTTATTTCTGATGGAATCACGACATATATAATACGTCATTTTGCTAACAGGCAAATAGATATACCTTTGATGTAAACATAAAACCAAAGCATATTCACTTCCTATTAACTTGTATAATTTGTATATTGTTTTTATTGATAGAGATGGACTTATCAACATACTCATCTAGGGGGCCTCCGTGGCATAACTGGTAGCGCGGTTGGCCGCAGATCTATAGCACATGGGTTGAAACCCCGGTTAGGCTATATTAGAAGGGTGTTTCATCTTTCACTTCGCTTCATTACCTTTGGAGGTCGTTCGGCCCATTTAGCCAACCTCGTCCACAAAAGTGGCCGTAAAACAGCAACATTCACATTTTTACACTTACTCATCCAATACCTGAAATTGCCTACTAACCGCATTTGCCTATTTCATTCGACCGGCTGTTGCCTCAATCACCAAATAATAAAATGCAAACTAACTGCACTAGAAACCTCAGTCACCCAAATCACCCAGCCGTCTTACTATTCAAGCACCTACTATCCTCAACGGCCTAAAATTCCCCCACCCCTTCCAAACACCCTTATACATTTACCACCTTCAAGCACGTATTACCTTCAGTTTCTTACCATTCTCCATCATATGTAACACCTTCAATCGTTTACTATCCTCAATCAGCTGTCATAACAAATCGCCTACCATCTTCAACCACTCGCCACCTTCACTCACCCAGTACCCTCAATCACCAACCACCTTCAATCACCTACCAACTTACTCAACTGCCCCGACCACCAGTAACCCTCAATCACCGACCGCTACACCTATATTGCTGACCCACAGCTGTGACGTGTCTAATACCCACATTGTGTGAACCAAGTTTTATTTTTAGGCCTTACACCACCCCCTCCCGCGTTTGTTGTTAATTAACAGGTGACCAGTGAACGGCCAATGTTTATCATCCACTTGGACTGTAATTAACAGACTGAGTGTTCTCACCTGCACTCACCACGTGGCGCAGGCGAAAGGCGAATTAACAAGGGCCTAGGAAGGAAAACAATTTAATGCCATCCCTACATTAGGTGTCGCAACCCGTCCAAACAATCTTATAAACAAAACAACAGCGGCGCATTGTGGGAAATCTTGCCCGGGACGTAAATTCCAGACGGGAAAAACCAGGACGCCGTCTCGGAGCGGGTTCGTTTTTAAGACTGCCACCGCTCGGTCCATTTCGTCTGAAATATACCCGGGGGCGTGATTACTAAGTGGCACGGACAATTGACGACACTCATCGCAGTTCCCGGGTTACACGCCTCAAAGGGCCTGGAACAGGTCGGAGTGTTCTCGAGTCACTAACAAACCGCAAACAATTGTAATAATTGTCCCATCTAGGCCATTCGGGGCACGTTAGTGTCGTGTAACAGCGACTGTCGAGTGTTTATAAGTGACATGACCCGCGGGGCAAATGACCCCCGGGCGAATGTTGAAATAAGCCGGTCAAATAGGATAAGTGGTGACCACCGACTGACCGGTGTGACGTAATGTGGGATATGTCAGGGGTCTGTCTGTCTGTCTGTCTGTCTGTCTGTCTGTATATCTGTGTGGCGAATCGGTTTAACATCATGGGTGTCTATATAAGCGTTTCTGTCTATATATGTGGACTGTCTATATATGTGGTCACAGTATATAGGGTATGTTAAATGGGTGTTTGTAGATGGTCACAGTGTGGTGTGGTAGACATATGACTCTAGATGGTCATCGCGTTGTATGTTAGACGGATATCTATAGGTGGTCGCAGTATGATAAGTTAGAGATGATATATAGAGATGATATATATTTTAGGTCACAGTTTGGTATTTTAGGCGATTCCGAGGGGGGTGATAGCGTGTGGTATGTTAGATATCCATCTATAAATAAAGGCCTGCCTGCCTGCCTGCCTGCCTGCCTGCCTGCCTGCCTGCCTGCCTGCCTGCCTGCCTGCCTGCCTGCCTGCCTGCCTGCCTGCCTGCCTGCCTGCCTGCCCGCCCGTTTGTCTGTCCGTCTGTTTACCTTACTACCGGAGCTCGGAAGAAAAAAAAAACCCGGAGAATGATAGAAAGAAGGAAGGAAGAACGAAAGACACGAAGAAAGCAAGAAAAAACCCCGAATGTACGATGGAGAGATAACAGGAAGGAAGAAGACGGCCAACGAAGACAAGAGATAAAACAAAAGAAACGACAACAATAGGAAGGAAGGAAGTATTAAGAAAATTGCCGAACCGTTGAAGTTGACGAACGATTGATAACATCATCGGCTCATCTGCCAAATCCGATAATATTTCTACAAATAATAATAATTTTTTGTTTTCTTTTTGGCGATCGCGGATGGAAACTGGAAGACCGACGTAGCTCTAGCTTTTTGTTGGTTGGCCTCGAACGAACGAATCAATGAAATGCCGAATAAGCAAACAAGCGATCAAACAAACAAACGAACAAACAAACAAACAAACATAGAAACAAACAAACAAACGAACGAAACGAGAAAGGAGCAAACGGAATCACTTACAGACCTATAACATCAGTAAGCCGATTAAATCTCCAATATGACAGCCCGGGCCAGGAGAGTCGACGTATTGTTGACGTCGTATACTCGTTATAAGTCGTCTATAGAAATCTGGCGTCAGAATTAAGCTAAAGTCATCGTTTGGCGTCGGACGAGAGTGACTCCGCGCCGACGACAGACTCTGACCCAATTAGTTTTGTTGTTCGGGGAGAATCCACAGGCTGTCGCTTATTCGGCACAGCCTCTATGTTTAGCTCACTCTCGCCGCTTATAACCTCAATCTCTCTCTCTCTCTCTCTCTCTCTGGCTCTCTCTCTCTCTCTCTCTGATTGGTCGTCATTTATCGCCCGGGACACACACGGAACGCCAGGACGTCAAGCGAACGCGACATTGACGTGTGCCGATTAATGACGCCAGATATGACGTCATCCGTAGCCGTTGCGTCACCACTCGTCGAGACGAGTCGAACGACGGATCGGAGACGCGCTAATTCAGCTATTACGTCGAGAGAGAGAGAGAGAGAGAGAGAACTAGAGAGAGAGGGGGGGGAGAGAGAGAGAGAGAGAGAGAGGAGAGAGGGGAGAGAGACAACGAGAGAGAGAGAGAGAGAGAGAGAGAGATAACTTTCTTGGCGATGCTCATTAATGGCGTTATGGATGGAAAGTAACACCGACTTTAATGACCATGTCCCGCGTGATAAGAAACCGACGCTCGTCGCTGTTTATAACTCACTAATTACTGTTACTGAACGCGTAACAGACCGACGTGACGTCATGGGAGAATGGCGTCGTGACGTCATATACGTGTGGGTGTGATGGTTTTAATCCGTTTAGGCGCTGTTAATGGGCCACGATTCTCCCGATCTCGTTACTCGTTAGCGAGCTGAATGAGTCGAGATTCTGGGGAGCAACCGAAGGACACCGGAAGGACACCTTCTCCGATAGACGACGGAAGGTGTTTCGGCGATTATCAACGGCTAAGAAGGTGCCGATGTCATCAAAACTGTGTGTGTGTGTGTGTGTGTGTGTGTGTGTGTGTGTGTGTGTGTGTGTGTGTGTGTGTGTGTGTGTGTGTGTGTGTGTGTGTGTGTGTGTGGGCGTCATCGGAATAGGGGAGGCGTCGGTGGTAGTGCTACATCGAGTACCGCACTTGATTGGGGTGGGGGGGGGGGGTCGGGAGAATGAGGTGGGGGAGGTAGACAGGATTTACTCATACAAATATAAGCAATTTGGCGCAAGAAGGTGAGTGATTTTGGTGATTGGACTTTACTGAGCTTCAGTTAAGCCTTTTATTGCTGGATGAAACATCCTACACTTTGGCATACGATCCGGCGACTTAGAGCATTGCGGGCAGGTCTTGTGGGACGTGGTTCATTTGTTTAACGAGGGATGTTCTTATTGATGTTTGTTTGATGTCTATCTTGTAGAATTTTTAATGTTTAAACATTACGTATAACAGTTAATAGATTGGTCTGTTTATACTCGAGCCGATCATGGTATCAGTGAAGCGTGAATAAAGGTTATGTCAGCATTGAGATCAACCGATATCGAATCAGTAAGGGGACGTCCGCATTAAAAACTTCGACCTAGGTTGTATATGCTCTAAGAACTTTAACAAACAATCTAGTTTGTAGTGATATTTTTTACAATATACATTGTTTTCTACGAGTGATTCCAGCATTTCTAAATTTCTCAGCCCCCATAGGAGTATAGCGAAGTGATGGCGTGGTATATTTGGTGGCTCATTCTACTGCAGACCGTCCGATCCAGGTGTGACGTCAAGGACTAGAAAACACTCACTCACTCACTCACTCACTCACTCACTCACTCACTCACTCACTCACTCACTCACTCACTCACTCACTCACTCACTCACTCACTCACTCACTCACTCACTCACCACCACCACCACCACCACCACCACTCACTCACCACCACCACCACCACCACCACCACCACCACCACCACCACCACTCACCACCACCACCACCACTCACTCACTCACTCACTCACTCACTCACTCACTCACTCACTCACTCACTCACTCACTCACTCACTCACTCACTCACTGACTGACTGACTGACTGACGACGACGACCGACCACCGACCGACGACGACACTACGACTGACTGACTGACTGACTGACTCACCACCACTCACCACCACCTACATAACCACTCACCACTCACTCACTCACTCACTCACTCACTCACTACACTGACTGACTCGACTGACTGACTGACTGACTGACTGACTGACTGACTGACTGACTGACTCACTCACTCACTCACTCACTCACTCACTCACTTATCCAATTACCTAACCGGCCAACTGACTGACCGACTCTCTCCCTCACTCACTCACCGCTCATGCTCAATGAGAATCGACGAGCGCAAGCCCGCCGAAGGTCAGAAGGTCATCGGAATGCCAGAGCCGGAGCCGGCCGCGTCAGGAATTTTAGTTTCCCATCATCTGATGAGATGACCAATAGACAATTAGGCCGGTGACGTAACACGGTAAAATATTCACCGGCCATTTCAAACGGCGCCAGCACAATGGCCGCGGAGCGGCATGAATAAGCCGAGAAGAAGAAGATGAAGATGCCTCGCCACAAAGTCGCCGAATGAATACCCGCAAGTTTTCAAGATGCCCAGAAACCATAGAGTTTCGAGCGGGCGCTAATCCCCAGGTTATTGGCCGGGCCACAGCTTCATCCGACAATGGCCACACGAGAACGGTGGGATGGGGGGGGGGTGGGGTGTTCATTGCGGAGCGGATGGGGGGGGATGTTTTCGGTTACGGAAGCGGAAGAAAGGCCGCCGACAATCGGATGGCTTCTTTGATGGCCTCCGGTCATTGTACGCTAAGCCGGCGAAAAGCCACTTCAGGTCGAAACCCGTCCCAGAAGCTGTTACCTAACGGCTCGTTTCAGCCATCTTCAAGTCCGGGCGACTTATTGCTGGTGTGTCTGTTGGTGGCTGGTCTCACACTTTCCAATTGGATAATTGCAGGCCGTTCGCGGCTCGCCAGCCACTCGAGCTGGCTAACAAACACTAGAAATTCATCCATAACTAAGGCATTGTCATCAATAGTGTGTCCGTTTGTATATATATATATGTGTGTGTGTGTGTGTGTGTGTGTGTGTGTGTGTGTGTGTGTGTGTGTGTGTGTGTGTGTGTGTGTGTGTGTGTGTGTGTGTGTGTTTATGTTACATATAATAAAGGCGTGGGCTCAGGTTTTCGTGATGTTTATAATTCTTACAGAATTATGATCAAACGACTACTACCTAAATAGAAAACAAATTTTATATATTAGTACATATATAACGCAGCTATAACAGGAAATAAAGCATATATATAGTACATATAATATTATTATGATAATAATTATAATATACTCTATATATATATATATATATATATATATATATATATATAAGAGAGAGAGAGAGAGAGAGAGAGAGAGAGAGAGAGAAAAAATGAGGGCGAGAGAGGAAAAAAACTGAGAGAGGACAAAATTGAGAGAGAGAGGGGGGAACTGAGAGAGAGAGAGAGAGAGACTAGAGAGAGAGGGGGGGAGAGAGAGAGAGAGAGAGAGAGAACAAAACTGAGATTCGTGAGAGAGAGAGAGAGAGAGAGAGAGAGAGAGCTGATGACGTCAGCTTAATCTTTTACATAGTGATATTTACTCTAACTTGAAATGATGTCACTACGACCTTTGTGTTCGGCTTAATTTAAAATCACAACAGATCGATTTATGCTGATTTTGTGACGTAATTCATATTGTTGACGTTTTGAGGTCACCGTTTGTGCTGACTCTACGCTAGGAGAGTTTTTTTTTTATAAAAAGATAAAGTTGAGTTCATCTTTTGACGATAGCAGGAAAACTATCAATCAACGGTCCAGACCTTTTAGATTTAGCATACATCTAATTAGTCACCTTCCTTAGATGCATCACTCATTATATTCAGTAAACTATATCACGTGGTTGCCGGAAGTGAATCATAAAATACCAATAGCAACGAGCTGTCAAAACAAACAAGTCTACTTAAGGACTCTTCTGTGAGTTTCGTGGTCTATAGATTGGGCCCACCATATCTTCCAGTATAACCGCCTCTATGGCCTCATGGCAAGGTTTTAATTTCCTTAGCGTTTAGCAGAATAACAAGAACATCAGCACCAATAACAACAACAACAACAACGACAATGACGACAATCTTATCTGTTGTATTAACCGGAACTCCATCTTTCCGTTCTTCCTTTGGAATACGGAAATATTACGATAACAAAGGGCGGCTAGTGTGACTCTGTGTAACATCATGATAACTGACACAGTGTCCCAAACCGGCTGATGACTAACGGAGACGCAACAACAACAACAACATCTATTTCCTGCTAAATCAGATGATATGGTATTTCCCAAATATCGGAATTTTCCTCACATAAGATGGTCAGAGTCACGTGTGTACCCGTGTTTTAAAAACTCATCAGTAATAAGTTCGATTGGTCAACAGAACTGTCGGCAACGCCGTCTCAAGAACGGCGAGCGGGGCAGGGCCAGAGACAAAAACTAACTACTGCGGGGCCCTTGAAACGAATACACCGTTTAGTATCTAGAGTGACCACTGTGCTTCGCTCTGCCGGGCCCCGAATATACACGTGGTAGTGATAAAGGAAAGGCTCAATAGATCTCCGTCCCAAATTTCAACAACGGAAAGGTTCTGGCAGTCAAAATTTCCATGTCAAACTGGCTTGGAAGTGCAAAGTATGGAAGGGAGCTTAATCCGGCCTTCATACACGTAATGTAAACACGAGCTGAATTATTCCATGTTCTGGACTACGACAGAAAAATGACTGCTCGCGTGAAAGGAAAGCCATACCGAGAACATTTTAGTGGCGCCGCCTTGTGAATGGTTTCACATTAAACGCGATGTGTTTTTTTAGAATAAAGTTTTAAGATTTCACTTGCCTGTGTCCATATAACTCGATGAAGATCAGAAGGAGAATTACTGTTAGTATTTATACGGCAAAGTATTAGAAAATTGCAGTATAAGTTCATACTAATACGCGAATGCCATTATGATGGACAGGCAATAAATCTGTAATACCTGTTAATAATAGCATCTAATGATAATCACGGGAGGTACAAACAGCAAAGAATGAAAATAACTGATAGTCCCGTTATTGGGGTAGCTCTTCACTAAAGTTAGACTAGCTATTTGAACGGGGGGAAATTGCCTGTACTGTTGCTAATAGCTTCGTTGAGCATGAGATTGTGTGGAATTCTATTAAATCATAATGCTCATTAATAAAACTTATTTCTAAATGGACCTTACGGTGGCATTGTGACGTATGACTTCTGTCAAATAAATTGTTTGATCTTCGTATAATTAATGACTTTAATAATCATTATAAAAATTAAATTATATCAATCAATTAAAGGCATTATATATATATATATATATATATATATATATATATAAATATATACAAAAATATATATTGCTATAACATGGATATAGACACTGAAACAATATCCTGTAGAAAGCAAACCCTCAAAATAGATATCACCCTCTCATATATTGGTATCAACAGAGATAAAATAATCATATTAAGATGAGTCAACAGTCATGGGAAAAAAACGTGTGTCAACGGCTCTGTTTTATTTACAAAACAAATGTAGACTTGATTTCAAAAGAGTCGTCATAACGTTTATTTCGTATGATTAAATCAGATATTAAGATTTCGATTCTTATCTGCTGGGATAGATGCAGAGATGGGATCAAGTCAATTCTGGGATTGGACTTCTTTTAGAAATTGGAATTTGAAGAATTTGGAATTGATCATGTCCACAAAAATAATTTACCGTTTAACGTTTGCTTTAATTACAAAAATCAGCAATAAAATTATTTGTTGCTAAGATATTACCCCAAGTAGGGTTTTTTTCCTTTTGTATTTTCCCCATCAATAAGTATCTGCCACTACTCATAATCGGTAATTGTCTGAACTTGGCTCGATTTGGAATTGATCTGGAATTGATGGTCAATTTCAATTCTGGAATTAATCAACTAGTTTACGGAATTGATCAAATGGGGTTGTTTGGAATTAGATTGGGAGTTGATAAAATGGAATTGATCCCATGCCTGGGTTGATGATCACTTTGAATGTCGAAAGGTTTCTGGGGTCAGGATACCAGTAAGTGACTTAATGCAGGATTGGGAATGCTACACACGTTGGTCTTAATGGAGGGTTTGAGATTCTCAGATGGGCTGTAACAATTAGGAAGTATAGCTATTATATGAATCTCTGGTAACCATCATTATCATATGTGGATGTTCATATGTAGTCGTATTTGATTGAATATATTTCCATACTGCTCTGTCTCGGTCCTTAACATGTACAGCGTACATCAATTCATCATATAATTTCAAGATTTTTCACTTAGACTACACCATTCAAATTGTCATTGTTGGAAGCATATAATGATCAAAGTTATAGTAAAGCTCCCAGTTCATATCCATTTGTCATATTGTCACTTTAAGGAATTAAATTGGCTACCAGTAGCGAAAAATAGGTCACTTAATTAAAAGTAGGTCATTGTAAATTGTAAATGGTGTCACTTCTTATTCGTTTGATAAATTATCAGCTATAATAATTTTATTACACGTAGTAGTTAATCAGTATTTGTTGTCCCAAAGTGTAACAACCTGGTGGGTAAGAGTAGGTTTATATATATATATATATATATATATATATATATACAGGTAGTACATAGTGGAATTGATTACCAATTAGGGTTCAAACAAATCTAACAGTATTTGTTAAAAAGTATTTTAGAAGAGGAACTCGGTCTTTATACCCTTATAAACATTACGATACCTGCCTAAACACAACAAACTACCTTATACATTATGGCCTGATACCAGACCGATAACGACCAGTTACAGCCAAACCAGGATACCTGTAAGTATTTGCAAAGATGCCTGAGCGCCATCTAGTGAATGCATTGCTGCTTGAGCGCCATCTAGTGAATACAATATGCCTCCAAATTCATCTGCGAATGAAAATGACTCAGACGGGCATTATAACAAATAAGTAAATACAGTTTCTCCCATAATTTAGTGTCAGATGGCAATTTCAAGGCTAGCTAAAGGGCATAATTACCTTTGTGTAGTGTTGTGCATGTTATGGTGTAATATGACATCGATCAAATAAACTATTTCAATATTTTGACTAGCATACATTTATTTATACAGGTGCTGTCAGGAAGAACTCACCTTTTAATGAGACATAATCAGAGATAAAGGATATTATTAAAAGTGTCTTCAGGGATCAGATCTGGGAGACAGAAGGAAAAACTGAAAGAGAAAATAGAAACGCTACAATTTACAGTGTGTGATAATTTGTACCATGCATGCGGATCAAAGATAACACGAAGAATATTACAAATGTGAAACATCTCATAGACCTAGAACCAGAATCAGCAGATATAAACATTTCAAATATCTGAATCCAAGGAAATTAAATTTAAAAAAATTCTGCGTATATACTCGCACCAGCTCTGACCGGTATACATTACCAAAGAGTCTAAAACAGCGTATTCCTAATATTTAGAAAACTGCCACCGTTCCAAAGAAAGGCGCACCAAAAAAAAACAACTATTATATACAGCTTCACATATCATTAACAGCAATCCCTTTCAAGAAATTGGAAAGGATAGTGCAAGATCATCCGTGTAAAGAATCAGCATATGTACTGGACAGTCTCCAATTCTCGTATTAAAAGAAATTACGCTCAGTTGAAGACACAAGGCTAACGTACACGAACATCATATATGAACATCTTCAGAAGTCAAACACCCCGCCATATCCCTTAGGGATTCATAAACCTCTCATCGGCGTTCAACACCATAAAGCCGCTTCTGCTTATTACTAAGCTGTTGGTTATTGGAATATCATCGGTTTTTGTGTAACTTAATTCTGGACTTGATTAGTGATAGATACCAGATAGTTCGTGTTGGGAGTAAAGCATCATCTAACATCTTCGTAGACAATGGGTCACCGCAAGGTTACTGTTCTTTCTATAAACAAACCGCCTGGTGTCAACGCACAGAGTATTTCTTCGGCGTAACCCCAAACTATATCATTAATTTATTTGAGTTATGAATTATTCACATTTAGATACTGATGTATGTTTTAGTTTGAAATAAATCTCTTTCTCTCTCTCTCTCTCTCTCTCTCTCTCTCTCTCTCTCTATCTATCTACACATTAAAACACAGTTATTTCGTATAGACAAGTCAACCGTGTTGACCTGACTGTAGAAAAACGATACTTCGAATAAATAAAACACATGGCCGGTCATATCACATTGTTATGTGAATAAATTGGTATTTCCTAAAATACGCAGATGACAGAGCCATATACTATTTTTTAAATTAGTAACGGATAGTGACGAAACATAAAACATAATTAACTGAAGTAGATCACTGTACAATTTTGTGTGAACAAAAACAATCTACTGCTGAACGCGTGTAAACCACTTCAAACACATTGGAACTATATAATTGACAATAATCTGAGATGATCAGATCATTTTAAGTCAGTCATATCAAAATTCCAACAAAGATTAAACTTTCTGGGAGTACTGAGGACACTTGGAATTGATGACGCCATCATTCCCATGTTTTATTCTGTTGTTGCTGTTGAGGGTACTATATTCTATTTAATACACTCAGTTAGACTATTTACCTCCGCCGTGGCACTATAGTAGGAGAAGTTTTTCATCCAGCCAGGCAACTGGCAAGCTTTTCTCCGCCGAACATTATAAATTCTAAATTTATTTAGAATTAGTCTCCGTGGGAAATGCGTCTCCCTCGTTTGACGTTGCCAGGATATGACAACTATATAACCTCCAGAAGCAAGTATCCACAATCATGAAGTTACCAACTATATATCAACTGATGAGCGTTATTTGCTTTTAATTATATTAATTAGATATTATCTATATTTATAATGACGTTGTTATTTAAGATTCTGCAGGCGTTTCACACCCAAAAGTATAATGATGGTGATGATGATGATGATGATAATAATAGCCTGAGTGACAGTTTTTAACAAAGAGGGAGACGCATATGCCCTCTAATTTAGTGTTAAAGAAATTTAGAATTTTGACTAAATGACACATCCGGGAGAGAACCAGCAATAAATCAGGAAGTAAACATGCAAAACTGAATCAAACGGAGACTGGATTAACTGTTGTTAGTCTAACAAATAAATACCCCAAAGTATAACATTGTATCCGAATTTATCGTTTACCAGTATTAATCGACTTATTTGCATGCATAAGTCATAGGTAGACTATTAATGATCTATTTAGATTATACCTGTAGGAGGCGAAATGTATTACACGAATTGGGACGATTTCTTGTGGGTATGAACAAACCCATAAGCGTTTCCGCTACGCACGTTTTGATGACGTTTCTTTCCTGCTATGGAGATTGCATACACAAACATGAAAATATTCCATTCTCCATTGAAACTATTTGCGTAGTTGTCAGTAAAAAAATTAAATGATGGGGGTTGGCTGTAGCACTGGCAACAAACCTGGTATGTAACGGTACCATTTTGCTTCTTCGTTGTTATTTAACCCATTTATTGATTTAAATTTTAAAAATTCGAGATTTGGAGCAATTTTAGTATAAATTTCCCCCCTAATAAAGAATTAATTAACTAGATCTAATAACTGAATTGAAACAGTATTCACTTTATTGAAATTTTAATGAACTGGTTGAGTCAATATGTTCCATGTTATTGCCAATTGGTGAATGTTTCATTCACTTATTATTTATCTTCTGTGTTATGAGAGTTAATTGCAGCCATTGGAAAAATTTGCTTGCTAGTCATTTCATGGCCACTACTCAGTCTACTGGCACTAGTAGTTCTACCAGTTTGTGGCCAACAAGGTAGTTTAGTCGCCTATGAGAGGTCGTTTTGTCGCCAACTAAAAGTCATTTTGTCGTCAACTGAAAGTCACCAATAATTTATAGATATCTAATTAACTATCAATTGACAGAAATTGTTTAATAAAGGAAGCACAAGTAAAAATTGCATACACTAGACAGAGACAACATATAACAAATTGACACAAATAAGAAAAGAACACATTAAGGACAAGCTTTTCTTTTGGGACAAATTGGGAGTGGTGACAAAATGATTTGTTACCCAGCCCTTTTTTTGTTCCTGATTTTTTATCTATATTTAATGGTTAATCTATACATCTATAGAAGAAAAATTCCCCCAAAATGCTGGTATTAATTGACTTACAAATTCTTTTTTTATTTCGTAAGTACAGACATAAAATAGTATCAAACTTCCAACATGCTCAAGTATATTAATGAAATGGTTCATTAATTAATGACATTTAATTTTTTTCAACATAATTGTTTTATTTATAGATATTGTACGTTCTGTACTTTAATTATCACATTTTCATGTCAGCACCTACTCACTTCAGTCTCCCATTTTCACCACTATTTTCAACCTACTGAATTAATAATTAATTTTTAACAGATTTATTATACATCATGTGATGAATATTTCTTTCATCTCTAGAATAGAATATTTCTTTCAGGATTAATGGGGTAGTTTTTAGAGTGGAAACATGTTATTGGTAGATATAAATATGCCCACATGTTGCTGAAAATGATATAGAGCAGAGACTTCTGGTGGTTTACCAGTTAAGCATGTTGCAATTGGAGAAAAAGCCCACAGCCACCAAGTAATAATAATAATGTATATTTAATAAAGTGCTCTTACTAGCAGGAGCCATTCAAAGGCGCTGTACAAATAATATGTAATATAATAATACCCCAAATAGTATGTCTGTAAAAACTCCTTAATGATCTAAAAGATAATAATTATTTATCTGTGAAAGCGACCTTGAACAGGTGTGTTTTTAGAAGATATTTAGTTAAGGTTTTGATTCCACAAAAGGAGCACATTTTTTACAGGGATTGATTTATCAGCTGACAACATTATGGATCGTAGACCATGTCAAAAACTCAACTGTCATCTCACTGCATTTATTTGTCAAAATATATTAGGGATTCTTTTAGAATGTAAAAACTCTGGTTACAACTACTCCTAGGGTATTTATGCCCAACTTTCTGGATTGCTCCCCCCTGAGTGAGCAGTGGAGAAATGGGTATTGATTGACCAGTCAGTAAAGGGAATAACACTAGTAATAATTGTTCACGCTCGGTTTTTTTAAATCCTTTTTCTGTAACATAATTTGGGGGATTTAAAACTTTAATAAAAAACTATTTTATTCATACCTATGTCAGTGTTTTTCTTGGTTTCTACAGTTTTAAGTAGCGGTGAAGTGAAGGATTAAAATGGTAAAATGTGCCCATCATAGCAGACTGTCTCATTAGGACCCCTATTTGGTCAAATTATGTTCACTTTTATATGATCTTTTGTGGTAATAACTGTCAGAACAATTGATTAAAATATACTTTTAGGAATGTTAAAAGTGATTATGATATTGTACAATAATAGTCCAGCGATATCTTAAAATGGCTGGACAATCATCCAAGTCTTTAACACACATTTCTTCTCTATATTTCATGTAAATATGTCTTTATTTAAAACATATTACTCTATTATAAAATATGTCATTTTTCAATGATCCAATTACTAAAATGTCTGATATTGCTAGCATTTCTACGAGTAACAATGTGTGTTAAAGCTCGAGTTAATTTTAGGGAAGATTCATTTTAAACGTAGTCAAATGTTTCTGACCCTGTCTCGCGTAAACTTTATACCAGGTCTGTAGGTTAGACCCCTCATAAATGTGATATCAAACTGGCTACACCCAGGCAGGAATCAATCATATACCTGCCGTTGGTGTTTTGGATTGTACGAGTACCATTGCTGTTACTGGTTTACCAATATGAATATAAGTCATATACTTACTTCATCATTGAGAGTAATTTATCTAATTGGTGTCCATAGTCACGAAATGTTTATTGGAAAAATAATTTAATTATCCAGTTAAACTGTCTTTTACTGTGATTGTCTAAATTTGGACGCTGATTCCAACAACACACAACACATGCATTATATAACCATATTCCGCAAATACTCATCCTACAAGTAAGATTGAAGTTCATGTAGTAGGATCCAAGTGTGTGTGTGTGTATGTGGTGCCAATAAGAACTTTAAATAATTTATTATGTCCATTCTTATTATCAGGAACTGTGATTCATGACATTAGAAATGGACTGAACTACAAGATATTGTTATTAGGTAAGTGATCAATGGATTATTAAAGTAAAATAATAATGGCACATTTGAGTACTTTATGACATCTGTATAAAAGGAATGAATTTACAGCTATTAAAATCAGCTGAATTATTAAAATATTGATTTATTTATATTGATTTAATCATTTGTAGGTGACTCAGGTGTTGGAAAGACATCAGTGTTTCGAAGATTTGCAGAGAACACTTTTGACCCTGTGCACAGACCAACTAAGAAGCCATTAGTTAGTAAGTTGTACAGACAGTTAATGTCTTTATGTACTTCAAAACCTATCGCTCCTGTGCTCATTTGCTAAGTGCTGCATCAAAATGCATGACCGTAATTAATAATGTTCTAGTTTTGTGTTCTAATATTTTTATGGAAGCAGCCAATCCTGTTCAAGGATTTTAAAACATGTTTCTACTAAGATCAAATTATCAGATTATACAAGAAGAAAGATATTACAGTTGAATATTTTATCATTTAAGTCCAGAAAATCTTTAAGTAGAAAATATAATGTATTATGGTGGGCTTTTGACTTATCACTCTTTGTACATGATTATGACGCAGAAGGAGTATTAAAAGCACTAGGTACATACACGGTTGTTTGATTTAAATAAAATGATTTAAATCATGGATTTAGACCAAAAAAAGTTTTGGATTTTCAGCTCAATAATGAAAAATTGTGTTATTGATATATTTCTAAAATTAGATAATTTTCAAAATTTAATTTTGTATAAATATAACTCTTTTATCTCAAACTTAAAAACATTTCAGGGTATGACATAGAGTTGGGGGCTTTTATCCATATATCCTTGTTAACAGGCAGTGAAAGCTGAATTTATAACACTAGTAAAAGATTAAAAGATATTTTTAATACAATTACTCATAATTTATGGAATGTTACCAGACCTAAATTAACAACAACAACAATAATAATATAGATTTAAAATTCACCATTACTAGCAGGAGTCAAATAAAGGAACTGTATTATATAAGCCAAATTACATAATAATATGGAGTACATAAAGATATATTCTCAGCTATATAAAATTTACAAGACAATTACATCAATATTAATAACTTCTGACATTTACAAAAGTATGTCATAACCATTGAGAGTTTTTCAAATAATGAAAAATCATATTTTATTTCAGAGAATGTCTTCCAGAAGGTAAATATTCCAGCAGATTATGTGGTCTCCATTAGTCTTTGGGATGTGCCCATTAAGGAGGATATAGACATGAGAGAAAGCTATTATCGAAATGTGGATGCAGTTATAGGTACACCAATAATTAACCTGTTATTTGCTAAAATACTGAAATTTGCATGAAAATTGCACACATTATTGCATCGACGAGATATTGACTGTTTCAGAGAAAAATTGATCATTTTAATTCTTTTGCTTCAGTGGTGGTAGACATGAATGACCCAACATCCATCAAATTAGCTGGAACATGGATACAGGACTTCGTAAACAATGCCACCAAAACGTTTACTGTCACCGAAGTGTTACCAAATGGTCACCGAACCACAACTGTAAAGAAAACCATTTTTAATCCATACGAAGTGCCATTCTTGCTACTAGGCACCAAGTTTGACCAGGTCTGTATCACCAGTGAGGATACTTATTTGCTGTCTATTAATGAATACTGTGGTAATTCTTGACGTTATTTTTTAAAGATGTGCTTGATCAAGAAATATATAAAGTGTGCACTTCAAAAATACCCTCATCAGCTGTCTACCTTAATAATAATATGATCTTCTATAATATGTTGGCAGTGTCTCGTTGGTAAAGCAGACAGTGCAGTTGATTCTAGAAAGTCACTGGAAAATGTCACATAGATAAATTAATTGGAAAATTCTCATTTGAGCACACGCATATGCACGTGCATGCACACACACACAGTGAAAAAGGGAGACTGGTAGAATCTTTACATCAGTAGTTTAATATCTCAGCAATTTAATATCTCATACCTGGTATTTGACTGAACTTCGTCTATAAAGTAAAACAATCTTAACTAAATAAAGAAACGGAGCATATTAAAATGTTGTTTTTTATTATTGTATTATCTGTATAACTCCCACACTTCATTGAATAAAAGAAAGGATGTTAATCTAAACTCTCTGATGTTGGATTGAATTATGTACTTATTGATTGAGGGAACTTTGTTTATAATTTGTAGATGTTTGTTTTAAATAATTACAGTTTTGGTGAAATAGTGGTAGATATAAAAAGGCTGTCTCAATTTATTAACTGTGTATTGAGTTGTGACACATAAGTAGAAAAAAATTAATTAATGATGAATGGGTGTACCAAGACTTGGTGTATATCAGTACATTCCTATATTGCATGAAATCATTCAATTTTTGAGACTGTGATCATAAAAATGACAAACTCTATCTACTCCAATAAATAGTACAAATATTACGGTAAACAAAAATCCCCTTGAAAACCTCTGGAATTAGCATTATTTTACTCTATGTACTTACTTCTGATATTACACTGTGATTGGTTATCTAGTAAATTTCTGTTATATAAATAGAACCTTTAAGTGGCACTACCATGAAAAGAAAATGTATGAAAAAATTGTCATGTTACTTTTATGGCATTTCTTTTGATTTTAATGATGGCGATGATGATGATAATGATGATAATGATATATGTATCTAAAGTGTTAAATAATTGTAAATCATAATGTTTGTATGTAAAGTTTCAGTGTTTTGGTGCCACAATTTTAAGTGACTTAATATCTACTAATAGGTCAATAAATGAATTGTTTAACAAATTTGGTTTTAACAGATGATACCCAGTTTCTTTTTTTTAAATAATAATTTATCAGTTTATACAAAGTAAAAATTGTATTAAAACTATGATAATATACTAACCATAATGGAAGCTATTGTTCCTGGCAATTGGTGTAAGTGTTTAGGCTAAGAAAGAAGCAAAAACCTACCACCAGCTATGTGGTCTACCTCTCACCATTTGGAGATAACATTATTTAATCTAAAGAGGCTGCTGGGAGCAATGCCTATTTCCCACCACCTGGTTACATATGATAGTATTATGTTTATAAATTCTTTTGTTGTTTATAATTCATACAAAATTGTACCTAAGCTTATGGTTAAAATACCATTATATTGTATACAGTTATATGCTATTATATTCTTGTATAGCCACAGAAATGCTTTGTTGTTGAAATGATTATTTATTTTGGTTTCATTGTCTCTAGTATAATATAGTCTTTGTTTCTATACTGAGCTATGAGAATCAGATTAATCAGTCAATAAGATTTATCACATACACACACACTTATTAATTTATTACATGCATACTCTAAAAAGGGATGATAGAATTGTGCCTTTAGATGACATCTGAACACCTTGAAAATTAACTACTAAACTAACATAACTAACATAGATTAACTAAAACATCTAAATAGAACATGTTCTGTTGGTATTGCCATCCATAAAATAGTGTTTTCAATTCAGTCATATCGGACAATTTAAGACCCCTTAATTCATTAAACAATTAGCTATCAAATGCTATATTACAAACAATTCTAAAATTTATTTTCTGGTGAAAAGTCAAACAATTTCATCTTGTTTTGAAAATATTTATTTAAAATGGGTAAAATTGGATGATGCACTGAGAGCCTTCAAAAATCTCAAGGGCCTTCTTAGTCATAAACATCAACCACTCGTTGAACCTTGGAGGTGAACTAACCATAAATCCCTGATCTAAAAAAACTGTAGAAGATAACTCTGTCCTAAAGTTTAACCTGACCACAATTTGTTGAAAGAACATTTAGCAATCATTTAAGTTGATTTATGGTCAGTTCATGACATCAGGTTTTAAAGTTACCATCTTTGACGCAATATAATTCCAATTATGTCTTATGTGCAGATAGAGGACCAGATGAAGGAGAGAAGGCTTAAACAAATGATCCAGAATCCTGTCTTAGATAGTCTGGATACATCAGTAGCAGCAGTTAGTAACACTGATCTGGTGATTCCAGGTATTAGAGATATCCAGATTGGTCTTTTTAATATATGTAGTCATAGTTGAATGAAGATGAATTTCTGTGAATCTGTGCCTCATCCATTTGATATAAAACTGAATCTAAAACAGATTTGGTACAATGTATATATTATTATTAGCTCAGTTTCATCTTTTTGTAGAGGATAATATCTTCACAATAATTATGTTTTCTAATTCAGAGAACTTTAATTATATGAAGTGTGCAAAAATATAGTAATTATTTTACAATTTAGACAGTACAATAACACACAGTGATGACACTAGCAATACTAAGGGTGAGATCATCAAGAAATATTATACTAATGATGGGAAAGATGACAGAGAAAGTAACAAACCAGAATGTATATCTCTGTTAGAAGAAACAGAAATAAAATATGATTTTCTTGGCAGGTGAGATATTGTTTAATTGGTGCGCATTCTTCTACAATGTCCAGTCATCTTAAGGTAACTTTATCATATCCACGTGTTGGTCCATTTGTTGGAACTAATCTATTCTTTCCCCGATTTGTTCCCGCAGCATGTTGGTGTCGGCTAAGTTGTCCGATGGTTCTGTGGATCTCGCCTTTCAATCACTGCTCAGACATCTGCTCGATAAACATGTCCCAGAGAAGAAGAAAGAACCGCAAGAAAAGTTGGACATGCATCAGTCTACGAAGAAGATGAGAAAACAGGATCGAGAGAAATATCTGACTTATTGCGGAATAGAACAGGTTGGCTTTAGCTCATCACACCTGTTGATGAATAATCTTGTGCACACAAACACAAACATACAGAGTTTAAATTGTCACTGTCTTTAATAAGGTGATTACTATTAACTCATCACTAGTGTGTGTGTTTTAGCTGTGTATAATAAGGCAGAGGCACAGAGAATCTCGAACCGTGAATTCAAACTCTGGACGTTTCTTCAGGGGACTGAATCCAGAGTGGCGACTTTTCTTGCTGAGACATGTGTAATGTCTCACCAGTCCACTTGATACATCACTTATTTTCATTGCAGCTGGATGAAATGTTTGAAAAGTGTTACATTCCCGTGAAGCGAGCAGATGACCTTGATAGCTATTACAGCTTGATAATGAAAAGATTCCAACAGACTTGTCTCAATAATGGCTTCACAAAGACTATCCGAGCTAGTCTAGAGGACTGTATTACTGGCATTAATGCAGCACTGTATGAGAGCTCTGAAGTAAAGCTAAAGGTATACATCCTAACACTGTGATCACTTGGCTTCTATAACTGGCCTTCTTCACAAAACACCAGCATCAATCAGTATTACATATTATTATAACACACACATTACGTGTACACACTGAAAAGGGATGATAGAATCGGATACCTTTAAATGACACACCCACACCTCACACACACACCCTCTCTCTCTCTCTGTATATATATATATATATATATATATATATTGAACATTTACCACGAAAGCTCTAGATTAATCTAGAATTTGCAATCTAATGTCATAATTTATTAGTAATTTATTATAAAGTAGAATTCAGTTATCTTAGCTATTTTAATTATTAGATAAGTATACTTTTATTCTAAATTTATTTAGAATTAGTCTCTGCAGGGAAACTGTAAATTACAGACCATTTGCGTCTCCCTCATTTGAGGTTGCCAGCCACGTAAAAAACCTGCCATTTTGGCCATTATTATAATATAAATATTATTATATATTTATTACCTTAAAAATGTTTATGTTGTTCTGTTGTGTTAAGGTTGAAGAGGAAGATGAATTTATGAAGTTAGTTTGTCCAGAAGAGTCATCTTCAAATATTCCTGAAGCAGTTGATGTTACTTTAAAGATATTCAATAATGAGGTAATTTAGTTTGATTATCATGATCAATCTAGTTCTGGTATTGTATAACTATTCTTCTTACATAAAAAAAACAGAGATATAAGGCCAATCGTTAAAATATAATGTGTAAGATTGATACAGTTTTATCCCAATAAATTTGACTTTTGAAATTATCTCAATTCTGGTATATATTCTCACTATATGAAATATTATTCAATATTTGGTGTTCCTAATTTATTGCAAGATTTCCAATTTTGCAGTAATTTCTACTTTTACAGTAAATATTGATTGCTTGTTTACAGTATGCTGCCGTGTGTAAGACCATTCTGAAGGAGTGTCCAAAACTGGATGAGGTGTTGGTAAAACTAGATGTACTACTGGAAAAACTCATCGAAGAGTTGACGAAAAGATATGACACACGGGCAAAGAGATACGTGAACATCTGCCTTCAGAATGAGGCCAGGGTTGCATTTGCGAAGAATCAAGCTTTCAGGTGTCTTAGGGAAGTGGGAAATGTCAAACAGAAGGTTACTGCCACTCTAATGTGGTGATATATCGTCTTTCAGTGCATGTTTGAGCTAGATAGGCCCTTTGTTTTCAGCCAAGACTGGTTTCAGTATTCAAAGATAGACAGTTGATGATATGCTGTGTAAGCAGTGAGACACTCAGCAGAATTGTACCAGTCTGTGAGCTAGATTGTTGTTCTGGCCTGTTCTGTTTCCTTCTAATCAAAATAGTTCAAAAGAGTTATAGCAGTGAACTAGATTGTTGGAGCACGTTGGTTTGAATCGATTTACACATTTCGCCATAAATGTGTACCTGCTTGAATGAGATCGGGGGAAGCGAGTACAGTGAGAAAAATAGTTGCCTCCTTGTATTTGAGATTATACTCATGTAATTAAAAGGCAGCAACTGTACTCCCACTGCGACTGGCTCATTAGTTTGTATTTATATATTTTGTTCACATCTTGCAATAATACTGTTTTGAAAGGGAGGATGTCCAATGCTAATAGTGAAGACATGCTTTAATAAATATGTAGTATAAAAAGAAATAACACACTCACACACACATACATATATATATATATATATATATATATATATAATAAACACAGACACATTTACATGTCATACATACACCTAAAATATTCACACAAATGCTTTCGAGATGTTGATTCTAGAATACATAGAACAAATATATTATGTTCATATTAAATCTGTACTTATAAGTTAACTAATTACAACAAATAATTAATTACAAGGGAAGGTACTAATAAAAACCAGAAATGAGGCGAAATCCTCATAACGTCAATGATGTTAATAAAAACATTCCAGTCTGTGATAATTATATTGTTAATCTCCTATTTTGATCATATGCAAATTTTTATACTTTTTTCGTGTAGGTGTGCTACCATTATAGTTATTTAAATATATATCCTAACTTATGTTATTCGAATTGTGGCCAATATTTATATATTTTTACTTCATGTTTGTAACTTTGATGTGAAACTGATATTTAGCTGCCACTAAGAGTGTGGTTTAAATGTGCAGCGACGTATACGGTTGTGCCTTGTAAATGTGACCTATTGGTTATGCATTATAAACGTGACAAACTGAATCTCATTACTGGAATCTCATTTGTTGAGCACTGAAGAACATATGCTGCTTATTTATATGTGCACAGATATTTTGTAACTTTTTCAACTAATTATTATATTACATATTGGCACAATTTAGCGCATTCATTATGCTATAAATGTACTGTTAATCTGTTATCAATATGAAGTTTCTGTAATTTGTACTTGTTATCTATGAGGATGTAATCTCATAACTGAAGTGTGTATCTTCAGTGAAATGTCTGTCCAAGATTTTGTATACTATTGTATTTTTTATAGTTTGTTAGATGAATAAATTGTTTGGATTAAACATTTTTATAACATTTCAATCATTATATACTGCATTGGCAAAACTAAATAATAATTCGACGTATTTGTTACTGTGCCCGTGAAGAAACATCGTGCCTCATGCATCACGTTTGGCAATGTTCAGCTTGAAAATGGTGCATTATGATCAATGTTCTACTGTGATCATAATGCAGGACGTTTAACATTTGGAATTGATAGCAAATTGTGGATGCAACTCCTGATCCCTAACTGGACTTGGCTCTACTGAGTTAGTCTGTTGCCACATTCTAATATTAAATTATGTTGAAAATTAGCCTTAAAAGTTTGAAGAGGTATATTTCATTGAACTGCTCCATTTACTTCCCACTTAGATAAGAAGTAGTGACTCTAAAACAAATGATAAAGAATAACAGATATCTTAAAAACAAAACCAAAAAATAATTGCATAATTTGGCAGAGAGAACGTATATAACTTAAACAGAAGGCTGATATATATATGTTTCTGTGTGTGTCTGTGAAGTGCTATTTATCAGCTCCTATTTAGTTATTTGTATTTGGTGTAGGATAGTTTTAAACATTTGTCTATTTTCATATTTTATTTTGTCTTATTTTTAATAATAAGTCAGTTTAGTCATATTTCATTCTTAGATTACTCGAGTATATCCACAAGTTGATAGGTGGTGAAGATAGCTGTTGATTTAATTGTATGCATTCATATATCTACCTGTGTCGGACGCTTTTAAAATAAACACGCAACAAACAAATGACAACAGACAAATTGTAAAAAGTAGCTGGACCACAGAACAGCAATTTTTTAAGTTAAATTTTATAACAGGTTTATATAGGTCAATCGCTTAGCAATTATTTTTGCCATAAAGATTACCAAATATAATTTAGCATTTACCAGTATTAAAATAATAAGTAATTATTAAAACTTGTTATTGGGGTTTAAAATACATTTTACCAAGATGTTACTGTACTGGATCCTTTGATTGGACCCTGCTAATATTAGGATACTTTATCAAGTCTAAATTATTGTGGTTATTTTATTACTTGCTACTCACACTCGGTTGATTTCAGCCAAGAAAAGTTACAGAATTCAATTTTTTTTACATAATGTTGAAAAAAAGTCCTTTTTTTTAAATCATCAGTCAGGCTTCTCATTGACAGGGAAAAATTAATTCCTGGCATGAAATGGGGAAAAAAGTTTATAATTCAGGGGTTAATTTATTTTTGGAACCCTATAATTTTGCCCAGAGACAATAAGATAGTTGTCATGATTTATCCGTTGGTGGTTTAATCTAACATATTCTATTATTTTTAGCAATAAAATATACCAGATATAATATGATGTGTGATCAGATAGTATAATAAGGCATAACAGATAAAGAAAATATAGGGATTTCTGTAGAATATTCATTCTATGTAGGTACATCAAAAAGGTGATGTTGTATGTAGCAATATAATTGCACTGCTGTAATATATCTTTACATGTACCAAGATAATTAAGCCATTGTAATATCAGTCAAGGCCCTAAATTACAGAATAAACAATACAATACATTAAAAAGGTGATACAATAAAATATTCTAAAAGGTGCTAAATTTTGGTAAGCATACCTGATACTCGGGATAGAGATGAATTAGAAAATTATAATTGTTATTGCATCAGTTACAGAAAATTAATTACAATTATCAATATGAAGGTTGTATAAAGTCAATTACAATGGAAAATCAATCATAGCTATAACAGTCAGCAGCAACGATCAATTACATTGATTTCCTATTAAGATAAAGATCCAACCAACCTTTGCCTGTAAAAGGCTGATGCAGAGCCAAATATATATTTCATGAAGAAAATTCATTCTTAAGCCAAAATTTTAACTCATTATTTCTCCCAAGGGCCCAATCTTGGTCAGAAAACCATTACGTCTCCCGAATATCCCAGAATTATATATTCATTTCGGTGTAGAAAAATTGATCAGTAAATTACGCAGAGTAAATAATTAATGTAAATGTGTAAATATTATAGTTATTAATAATATATATAACAGCAACATAATTGTGGCTGAAATTTACTCTTTATTATCAATCATATTTCAATTATAAGACTTTGAGCAGCACAATTTAAAGTACAATTGGTAAAACGTTTAAGTTTCTGGTAAAATATGTGTATTTCACATAATATCAGGTCTTGTTTTCTGCTGGAAGAAACCTTTTGCTTTCCAGATAGTGGAAAAAACCTTTTGAAAATGGTTTAGTTTTTTGAAGATGTAATCCAACTTGCTGTGACATGTTTTTTTTAAATATATTAAGTGAATAAAAAAATAAGTATACATATGTGCATGCTTTCAACAAAAAATAGAATCATTGTATTGTTTTTTTCTGGTTGCACTGTAGTTGATGTTATTAAAAAAATTATCAGAATATATACAACCACACAGTAAGGCAGTAAGACATAACAGTGTGGTTTCAATTCACTTTAAATCGCTATACACATGAACTCCCACATTTATGGATAACTCGGCACTCCAGCAAGATGCTATCCACTTCTCTGAGACAGACAAGATAAACATTATCCCAAACTGTAAATATTTAAATAACAATGCTAAGATGGTTTGCCTATTAGTCATATTATATCTCCTATAGTCCATCACAAAGTTTAATCTAGATTCAAATAACAGTGTTAGTCATGTGACCACAGGATGTTTCATCTGATTGGCTCATTAATTTCCACGGAGGTGGAACCTGATGACCCTTTGTCCTTGTGACCAGTGCCAAAATTAAACACAAAAATCAATCAATCATAAATGGTAATCAGCTTCAGTATTCTTTGAAATTAAATTAGTAAAATATATAACAAACAGTGATACTTAAATAAACTTCCATAAATATAGATAGATCACCAGATCAGGTCCCCACATTTATAGATAAATTTACAGTTCAGCTAAAGGTTAATTAGATGTCAAGATAAGTAAACCATTGTCCCGTACTTACATTGTTAAATTATAATTGTTATTAAACAATTTCTTTCACTTTCTTCTACTTAATAGTTAATTAGTGGTAAAAACAGGTTTTTACCATTAACAACAACTGTTTATTCTGATATTTATAAACTAATGGAATAAACTACTGACCTTGCCTGGTGCTATAACTTAAGGAGCCCATGTCAACTAGATTCTACTGAGAAGAAACACTGTACGAGTTAAAAATAACTATCAATACAATTAAACTGTAACAGCAGTTTTACTAAAAACACTTACAATCAAATAAAAATCGAGCAAAAACTGATTTTTGCCAATAATTATTGAAACTACAACAGAAATTGAGCACATAATTTATTAATACTGATACTTATTTATACTTAACCTCTTCTGTATATTAGTTTAGCCTTATAGCCTGTTAACAGAGTAGTGACCTACCTCAAGGTCACACTGTTATAATGAGAGAACTTATTTTATTGTTGGCTGTATTTCCATCAATTCCAGGCTTGATCTAACCTTCCATTAAAGACATTTAGATTTGAGACATTTACAACAAAATCAGCTGGGAGTTGATTCCACGTATTAGTTGGTTGGAGGGTGGGGAACCTTTGTCATATCCTTTTGTTTGTGCGTTCTTTGACCAATTTCAATGAACATCCTCTGGCATTTGGTGACTGATCTAATTTAATGTACTTTGCTTCTATATTATATATACTAGGTGTGTGCTTGATCATATCGCTTCTCATTCTGAGGTAATAAAGGTTTTGTAGTTTCAGCCTATCCTTATATTCCGTGTCAACTTAGCATGTCCAGCATATCAAGCACAATATTCTATTTCTTTTGTTGACCTGTTTTCCATAGTATTTACTGAAGTTTAATTCAGAGTCTATATGGATACCCAGACTCTTTTCCAGTCAGATCTCTTGTAATTCTTCTGGTGTTCTGGATTGGATCATGCAGTACTTATGTTTTGGAGTTTTCCTTCTCTGAGCATTACCTTGCATTTACCTGCATTAACTCTCTGTTGCTATTTGTTACTTCACTCTTCCAGTCTTCCTTGAGAATAGTTGATTCTGGTTTGCTTCACTATAAATTACAAGTCCTGAAGAGTTTCATGTTTTCCGCAAACATCTTGATTAGAACATCTACTCAGGGTATGCATTAATTTAATCAAATTGATTAAACCATCAATTAAATCATTGATCTAATCAACATGAAAAAATCAAGATATTGATTTTTTCAGATTAGAATTCATTTAACTGTATATTTTTTAAATAAAGTTTAAATTTGTACACAACAGCTTAGCTTTAATTCTTTAGAAATGCTAAGAATGAAATATTCAGCCTCTTGGGTATATTATGATATTCCACATATTTATTTATTTTAAGAATTACATATTATTTCTTATGAGATTGTCGAGAATCAACTTAATCAATTTGATCGAAAAAACCTGATTTAATCGAAATAATCTGATTTATTTGAAACATCTAGATTTTTTTTCAAACCCAGCATCTACTACCTTTGTCATTTCATGGATGAAGATAGTGAATACGATGGATTCCCGAACGCTGTCCTGTGGCATGCTACCTGCCAGCAGAGAGGATACACCAGCCAATGATACTCCGTCTTCTACCTATGAGAAATGACCCGACACGTGTAATAAGCTTTCTCTGTGTTTATCTTCCAGAGAAGATAAACCTAGTATCCGGCTAATCTTTGAGCAGTTAAAGTCTCCCATTAGTGAGTAGCGACTTGATTTCTGTTCTGTTGATTTGTTAATAATGCTTTGTAAAGAATTGTGGTTTTCAACCTTACTGTTTGGAGATCTGGATAGGTTTCCAGTTAACAGTGTATTATTGTCATGCAAATTGATCTCACACTGGACGGATTCTTTAAATTATTCTGGTCCTTGTATGTGCATATTTGTTGCTTGGAAATATTCCTTCACACATGTGGCTATCGCTCGACTAGGATTATCATTTAGATTAGCGATCGAATAGATCGTATCCTTCAAACTGAAAGTATTCTTCATTTAGTTATCCGATATCGTTTTTGGGTAGGATTTCCGTCAAACATCGGGTCAGTGCAGGGATATCAAGGTGCATAATTCGGAGGCTTTATTTTAACGAGGTGTCCGTGTCGGCATACAAACATACGTGATACCTGTGTATGTGTATGTATGTCTGACCGCACACTAATTGCTGTTTATTTATTTCCTTTCCAGTCTTTTTGGACTTCTGACCCGGTCGTAGTCAGCATTTTTGTTATCCTGTTTGTATTTATGATGTTCCTTTACCTGATTATTCACCTTTTACAATCTTCATTGGTGTTTGACTGGACGCCTTTTTTTTCTGCAGTCCTACCCTTCTTTCTACATGTGTCATGTCTCTCTTTATAAAGATTTGGTTTAGTACAGGATCATTTTTTTTTTCTTTTCCCAATTCCTTTTTGCAGTCCCGATGATTTGTCTCTTTGTACTCTCATCCGCTGATTTCACTCTCCGTGGGTCAGACTTTCCCTACTTTTTTCGCTCCTAGCCTGGTTAGTTAGGACGAGATCTGGGATTGATGTCCAGACCGCCAACTCGTATCTCATCAAATGATATCTCATCATGATTTTTACATACTGTGCTGTCATCTCAAGTACTCTCAGGATTATCATAAATCACCACATCATTAGTACATTCCTGTCTGTCCTGAAGCTCATAGAGACCTCCTGCTGGATACTTGATATAGATACATTTGCTAAATTTATCTGACAGGCTATTTATTTATCTGCCTATTAATTAAGTATTGAAATATATTTGCAACTCACAGTTTTGTTTTATAGTTGTTTGGTTTAAATCATTCGATTTAAATAACTGATTTAAATAACTGATTTAAATAACTGCAAATTTATTTTTAAATCATGTGTTTTGATTTTTTTTAAATTTGTATTTGTTTTATTGATTTTTTGTGACTAATTAAATTTTTATGGTTATTGCATATATTTTTATTGGCTGTTTAGAATAACATACACTTATCAATTAACCTGCAGTACAAAAATGAAATATTATTTTAAATTAATTGTTACTTATGCCAGATAATTATTTTTACATATACTTGAATTGCAAATAACTATTTATCTTAATTGCAGTACAAAAGTTAAATGGCATTTAAAATCAATTTTTCCTTATGCTAGATAATTATTTTTTTAATATAATTATAATTAAGTTGCAGGGGTATGTACCTCAAATTTCAATAAGACAAGATAAATTCACTAATGATAGTTATCTCATGCTGAATACATACCAGAAACAGAACCTGGACTCTACTATTTTTTAGATTACATGATGATGATGATTGATGTTTTGCGACCACTTTTGTGCACAAGGTAGGCTAAATGGGCCGAGCGACCTCTAAAGGTAATGAGATGAAGTCGAAGATGAAACACACTTCAGATATTCCCACCCCGAGATTCAAACACAGGTGGCAGTGATCTGTGGTCCAACACACTACTGCTAGACCACAGAGGCGCTCTTTTGAGATTACAGCATTATGGAATTAAAAGCTGGTAATGTATCAGTGTATGTTGATATGCTTGTCGACTTCACAATGTCTGGCAGAAAACAGAACTGTGTGTGGTCATACTTTGATAAGACTAAGGTTGTGGGTAAAGCATTATGTGAGGCAAAGTGCAAGAAATGTGGCAAACAAATGCAGGAACTAGCTGCCAGAATTTTTTTTAATCGATTTAATAAAAAATCTATTCAAATAAAAAATCTGATTAAAATAAAATAAAAATTATTAAAATTTAAAAAAATCTGATTACAATTTTTTTTATAAACCTGATTTACTTTAAACTGATTTTAAAATAATAAATCTGATTTAAATAAAAAATATGATTTTATGTGATTTTGCTTCAGTGCCTTCATCTATCATCAATTTCATGTTCTCGCCTAAATGATAATAGTATTGTTTAGCTTTCATATTCAGTTTACAAGTTTTGTTTAGAAGGGTTTCCCTCATAATAAGATTATAAACTATAATTATTATTATACCATTTCGCAAACATAAACCACTAACCAGTAAAATATAAAAATATATTAATATTTAATTATATGCTTAAACATGTATAACATGTTGAAATTGATAATTAGAGGTGTATGTAAACGTGGAGGGAACAACATATATCTAGATCTATATAACTAAATAATATAATATATTATAGTGTAAAGATAATCTGTACTTATCAGCTAACACAAAACAAGTCTCCAGCTTATGAACTTCAACAATTCAGTCGCTAGGGTAACATCCCGCCTTTTCGCAAGAGGGCAGCACAGTATACCACAGGGCATTGGCACCGGTTTCGTTTGTCTTGTATTCAGGTCAGTTGGTTAGTGCATTTAGGTAATTCAGGGTCATATTATGGGCATGCGACATTACCGAATTTCTGCGTTTTATGCCCTCAATGACAAACTTTCCACACGCGTGCAACGCAGCCACCAAATTCTAACGTGCGTTCATCTATAAATTAGCCAACATCATAAATACGATAAAGTTAAATAAATAATAATTAATTTTCTCCTCTGGCAGAAACAGAGAGGTGTCATTCCTGCTTCATACGGAACGATAATGTCCGGAAAGAAAATGAATCAAATTAAATGAAATGTTAGTAACGTTTGTGTAATCATAAGTGGCCAAACATAGTTCGTTTCCAGCTTTCTTCGAAATTATATCATTGGGCGTGGGTGTAGTTGTGCGAGTCATGCATAAATTAGCTCACGATATGCAAATGAGCCATACCCAGAACGAGGCTGCATGCGCTCAGACATGCGTACTCGTTTACATGGTGGCAGACGGGAGTGAATAATCTTCTACTGGGCGAAGAAAGCGGCTTATTTCTATGAAAATCGCTGAAGTCCGCGTGTCCAAATATACGGTAAGCATGAATCGATGTCCGTAGTTCAATTATCGTCGCCATTTGTAGGCTGTCGTTCAGTTTTTGGCGGCGTATTTTGCGAAAGAACCCACACCCGGTGTTCGGCTGGCACACGCCACACCATGTCGGCTGTGGCCTTCATTCATTGACCGGTTGTTAAACCTGCGTCACGTTGTTTGATTTTCTTGACCGTTTTCGGATCCAGTCGTGGGTGTTGCCTCGTGACAGTCCCCCTATCCACCGCCCGGTTGTTCCACGGCATTCCGGACGGCTTCGGTTGCCGTTCCTCGGCTGTCCGTTTCGCGCGTTTTCGCGATCCAGTGGAAAAATCGAGGCGGCCCCGAAAAGGTGAAAGAAAGGTGCGTGTTTTATTTCCGAGTAAAAAAACGGGGTCTTTGTTTATGGCGCAGTTGGCGATGGACTGACGTCATTCGAAACCAGTAAACAGGTTTACCTTGTGGCACGATTGAGGATAAATATCTCAGCGATTCGGTTATTAGTTAATGGGAAGCGAGTGACCCCCTGAAGTGTCTGTCGATATTAAATGCTTGCCAGCTAGATCGGCGGTCAGTGGGTACGAACATTCTGTATTCGGTACGTAGTCGTATATTACTATATAAAATATCGTCGTCTCCTTACCTACACACACACCAGGTGACACAGGATGTGGATGACAATAGCGCAGGCAACTGTCACACGTGGCTGTTATATGTTTGTAGTATATTTTCCTTTTGTTCTCGAGATCGGAACAGTACAGCCTACTACAGGTAAGATGAGATGGCTGCTTGTTAAATTTTAGTAGATAATTTGTACTTGGTGAAGTCCATTATCAGTTATGGTATATATATATATATGCTGTCTTTCAACTGGGACATTGGTAAACTGGTTCATGTAATTAGATAGTTTCCTGTTAAATACCACCAAACCACCAGCTAATTAAATAGCTTCTTTTACAGTATGTTGTCATATCCTGTCACCTGTGTATTATTGCAGGCTACAGATGGAGACATTTCCTTTGATCTCAAACAATGTAAATTTAGAATAAAACATAAGATTTATGTGTCATGCCATATATTCTTGATGCCAGCACATACAGGATATGTAAATATATATTTTTTCCCGACATGACCAAATAACTGGTGACAGTTATATACACCATCTATATCACAACTTTTTTCGTCTTTGTTGCTGTCACCATTAATCTCATCATGTAAGTATATTGTTATTAAATTATTTGTCGAGTGGTTAAAAATTAAGATCCTTATTACTGCTAAAATCGTAGTTATGATGTCTTAACTTCAGTGTAGGTGTCCCATATTGCCAGGCACTCTCTTAAAAGTGCAGTGTGTGAATCAGATAGCCTGTGAAACCAACTGCACTGTATGTCCGCCAACAGTGAGTGACCCGCCTTAGGTCAGCGAGTAATGTCGGATTGTTTCACTGTCATCTGGGCATTAAAAATACTTTATATGTGTAGCTGGATGACAACCCAGCCATGTATCTCTCCAGCTGTATGGTTGTATTACTACATAATGTTATACCATTATGAGACTGGTTACATCTCTGTTGTGTTATTGTTTCTGATCAGATACCCTATACCACAGGTTAACAGCAGTATGAGTTAATGTCCAGTGTTTAGCTTCTGATGTCCGCTGTGTTTTTGGCTAATGGTTCCGACCACACAGACCAGAGAGACAAGATGTTACCTGATGCGTTCAGGCCGGTTCAAGGCCGACACACCATTGTCCCAGTTGTCTGCAGTGTGTCAGTAACTTCTGTAATGATGATGTGAAAATTCTGTACCAAAGTGACTCTGTGGCACAGTTGCAGCACAATGAGAGATGTGTATTTTATTGACTTTTTGTTAACAGCTGTGTATTGGGGAGGGGAGACTGACATTAATGGTGACTTTAAAAAAATGCATCCTCGATAATTACACTGATAATAGGCATCAATTGGACTTGATAATATTGTTTAAATGATGATAGATTGTCTGTATTGTACATGTACATAATTACTCCGTATTTTTGGACACTTGTGCATGCAGTCCATGTCAGGGTACAACTTTTGTTCTGACTGCAAGCAGTTTGTGGGGGGGTGGAGCTGCCTGTCAGCATAAATTATCTGGAGTAGCATAAAATATGTGCTGATCAGCATAGCGTCTCTTGTGGCTCATCTAATCTTGGTGTCTCCACGCATGGTATATTTTCTGTGTAATTTAAAGCCTTTGTTAATGCTGTGAAGTATCCTGCGGGAAAATATTAAGTTAGTCTTTTGTTAGGGAGGGAAATTCTCTTGAACTAATTTCACATCGCCAGATGACAGCTTGACTTTTGCCTACTGCCTTACTTTTCCCCAGTCTAGCAGTCGGCCATTGTTAGGTTAGGTTTTTACAGCCTGGTGTGTGTGTGTGTGCCAAACAGACTGAGGACCTCTGACCAGTGCTGATATGTAAATGAATTATATAGTCCAAATAGGTCATTGTGTACATGCCAAATCAGCTGTTCGCTTGCTGCCTGCCACTCTCAGCAGCTGACCGACGGAATTAGCTAAAATGGTAAGTTGGTTGTGATTCAAGTCTACTGGCAAGGGTCAGCCATGTAGTCCCTGTAGAGGACTATACGCCAACCATGGATGTGGTCATGAAATGGCAGGTACAAATATGTGAGATCTACTTAAACTGTCCAATGGCCAGGCGCTCTGCACCAAAATAAAGGGGAGTCATCTAGATTAGTCTGAAATTCCGTGCCCTAGATTCCGGATTCCCGCTAACGCTGGCTCTTTCATGACTGGTGATTCAGAGTAATTAGAAAAACTAACCAAGGCGTGTCTTGATAAGTATGTCGTTTCAACATTGTTTATTAAATAGGCCTGTAGTACAGCGTTGTTATGTGGCGATTGTGCTAGTAGTAGTATTGAGTGATACACAGCTGTGACGAATGTTTTTGTTACGCATTTTGTGTGTGACCTAAAGATGAATGAACTTGCAGTTGATGTATGCTAATGGTGTATTTGTTGCTATTCGGTGTTTCGCAGTCTGAAACTGATCGTATTCGACTTCCTGGTGTTCCTATCACTGTGGTAGCTCTTCAAATTGCTGGGGATACCCCATCACTTATATTTGGATGTCAGTCGTCATCCGATCATTAACATCCTGAAACGTATGGCATTGATTTTTTTATAATGTGGACAGGATGTTTTGGTGACTCAAATATTTGTTGCTAATATTGTTGTTGTCATATTATTTTGAGTGGTAACTGTCAACAAGATGGCTACTTTATAGTAATTTCTTAGGTTACGAAGATTAAAAAAACCTTGTCGTTTGGAATGGCACCTGCTTGAGTATGGAGTGTGTGTAGAAAATTTCACCACGTAAAGCAATAGTTTTGGAGACTTCATTATCACTCATCAGTGGCTTTGTACAAAGAAGGGATATGTCAGTTTCATACGGATTCGAATTGATTCGTCATTGTGGCACCGTTTGTTTGAATTACTGTACTGTGTTGACATCCTGGCTAATAGCTAACCTTATCTTTATTAAAAGTATGTATGCACGTGTACAGTTAGGATACTTGTTTTTCTGAACAGCATGCCACAGTGTTATTAAATTCAGATAAATAGAAGGGATTATGATAGCTTTGTTTGATATTTGACAACAAACAATACAATTACAGTTTCATGCTTTTTTGGTTGTTGACTGTCTGCTGATATTTTTCTTTAAGTTTACACCACTGGTAATGGTGTGTTTATATAACTGTCAACACTTGCCGTGCCAGGCCTGGTGGTATATAGTTTTTATACGCTGATATTCCAGCTAGCAGTGTAATAAATTGAGTACAACTGGTGTGTGTACTTATCTTTCATACTGGTTTACAGATTGAACATGATAATATTGCAACGTTCAGTTTACGATACGGTTGATCAGTGTGTCCGTATTTAACATTTGTAATTTTCAGTTGAGATAACCAGTATGACTTAGTCAGATTTGGGGGATTTAGAAAAAAAATCATTTGTACCAAGGCGATTTGTGGTAGATGAAATGTTTACGTTTTGAGATATCCATTTAATTGCGAAAGCATTTTTTTAACCTCCTGACATCTGGTGGTGTTCTTTGTGTTTCAAGATTCCACAACCAGGGATGTATTAAATAGATTTGTAATATACTGTTTTGTTCAGTTTAAGGTATGTGACTGATGCACACACACACACACACACACAGAGAGGCAACCCCCCCCCCATCTGACCCAGTTCTTTTGTACTTCGCGGCATACCATTTGTTAGCAGCTCTTTGTTTAACAGAGCCCAGCCTCACCGACCAGTATAACGTATTTATCTGTTTCCATCATATTTCTCGCATCACATATATTTCAACATAACTGGCTCTTCACACACTGCTGGTTTAGCCGCTGTTAATGATGTTCCTGGGCGGAAAGCCCCACGGTGTCTGACCTAGAAACCGGAGCATTTTGTTGGTAATTTTTAACATAATGGTTTTTCGCCGACTGGCTCTATTATAAGTCTTTACGCTTCACATCGATCTATAAGCCGGCGTTGTACCGAACTGACCTGACCCGCTTCCCACAAGCGGCCAGACATCTTGGATTCCAGCTATGCGTTCCCCGTATGCGAGATAACCCTCAGTGCGCGTGCGTACACGCTTCCGTGCGTACGCTATGAGAAAAGCGCGTAATTGACGGTGTGTGCTCGGTGAATGGTTAATTAGGATGACCATAAAAGTCAATAGCCTTGTCATCGGCCATCCATGACTTTGTCATTGTTCCTGTCCCAGTGTCCGGGCTGTTGTAGTGTGATATAAGGCTGGCTGGCTGGCCATTTAAACCAGCCGGTCGAATATACCAAGTTATCTCTCTTTGTTGTAGTTACTTATTGGTGGTTACCACAGCTGGTCTCTCCTAGCTGTTGGCCTGGCTGGCCTGTCTTTCCGAGGCAGCTGTATCAATTGCGGGCATGGAATCGTACCCCCTACACACACATACACACACAGAGAGAGGTTAATATGACAGATGTTGTCACTACACCATGGCTGCCATTCTAGTAGTATTTATTGTAGTACTTCCATACTGGTGTAAGACTAAATGGTGTGTGTGTGTGTGTGTGTGTGTGTGTCTGTCTGTCTGTGTGTGTGTGTGTGTGTGTGTGTGTGTGTGTCAGGTTTAGGATTCTGCATATGCCCCAGGCTCCATGATTCATTGACGAGTACAATAGTTTGTCTCCTGTAAGTTAGAAACAAGCAAGAATTATTAATATTTTCCCCAGTAAGATTAAGTGATAGGATTTAACAAGTTTATTTATTCTACAGACATAATGGGTGTGCTTATTGAGAGGTTATTGGGGGAGTGTAGGGGGTTCTGGTAGTGTTTGGATACCTGACACTATTTTTATCTGTATAGACACCCGATAAGCGCATCTTTATATCTCCCACGTTAGTCACTAGTAGAGGGATACATTACATTGTGTCCATTCCACCCCTTTAGCTTAAACACAGTTAATGGACCTGCTGCTATGACTGGGTCTGGTCCGGGTTATTTTATGGTTTGTTTAAACCAGATGTGCCGTGTCAATATACCAGCCTCACCGGTAAGGTAGATAAGAGTCCTGTCAAACCAAACATTCATGAATAATGGCCTTGACCCCGACTTTACGGCACTGGTCAAAATGTTGTGCTGGGTGCCTTTATGTCTAACGATAATGAAATAATTCCCGGCGTATTTGTTAATTACCCCCCCTTCATGTGCCCCCTTTGTTAGGCCGAAGGGAGCCCTTGCTCTGCGCCAAAGGGTTACCGTTCTCTGTCACCGATAATTGCCATCGCGTCTCAATGGTAATAATATTTGTTATTAGACAATGGGTGAATTCGATTTCCTTTCAAATGCGAATTTGTTACGATGTCTCCTTAAAGGGGGTCTAATTGTTGGCACACCCCGTAGTATGTTTGTTTGTTTGGCTGTGGCATGCAGGTGGTTGTAAGAAGAATGCGTTTTGTGATTACAACCGGCTTAATTTCTTACTGCCTGTCATGGTCGACCAGCTGCAGCTGGCCACCATCAAAAACCTACAGGCACTGACACGTTCGAAGGTCACTCGTTATATAATGGGAGCCCTACGGTCAGCGGTTAGTGCCTTTATTAGCAAATACCGAGTGTAAGCAGGGAACTAGGAAAGTCTTTCTGCGAAAAGTAAGTTATAGCACGAGATTTGTGGCTAATCTTTTTACAACGTAGTGAATTATTGGCCAAGTATGACACCAGTATAGAGAGTGTGTGTGTGTGTGTTAACATTTCTACCATGAGACATGGACGTGTGCGTGTTCAAGACGTCGCTGTATTAACAGCGCAGATGTAACACTAAGATTTGTGGTCAGAACGAAATGTGTATACATTGCCGCTCACCAAGCGGCGTTTATGTCGTGTAAACATTGTCCAGTTTAAAACACCAGAGAGAGAGTGAGTGATGGTAGGCTGGGCTGTCTACGCCCTTCTCATTTACCCGGCTTCGTCGTCCAGCAGCTGGATCGGCCTAGAACTAGTGACTTTAACCCTCATTCAGTCAGCCGGCTGTCTCCAGGACAGTTGGGACAACCAGTAGTAGTAAGTACTGTTTATCTAACCCAGAGACGACGGCTCACCTCTTGGCCGTCCTCAGCGGAGACTTGTCGTATAGATTATGTGGACCAGGGAACAGAATGTCAAACTGATCGGTGCTATTGTCCCGACGATGATAACAATTGGCGGGCGGGCGGCAGTACACTCACTGCCAGGCATGTTTACTCATGTCCTCAGCCTAGGGCAGGTGACTGACTGGCTTGTTATAGGCCCGGGTGCCGGCTGGGTACAAGGTGCGCAGTAACTGTTAGAATATTATTGATTTCCCGGAACTATCAGAGAACGAACGAAGTGAAGTGTGGGTTTTTTGTTGTTGTCTGTGTCGGAAAGAGCCATTTTTGCTGTTGTTGGCTTTAAATGTACTATAGTTATAATAGCCTGGCCTGGTTCATTAAGCCAGTGGATGTGTTGGAGCCAGCCCCACAATGTTCGTCTATTTCGCCAACGCGTGGAGTGAGGTACGTTGGCATTGGGCCGTGCTGGGCGTCACCAGATTTGTTTGGGCTGGAATCCGAGCGTCACCCGCTTCTGTGAGATGTTTCATCCAGTCGTCTCATATCGTGATCAGTCCCGGGGTCTAAACCAAGCGGCAGCGCTCCCAATTTCCATATTTGTTGTACTGGAAGTGCTTCTTCCTGGCGTATTATCACTTTCCTTTTGTGTGTGTGTATATATATGTTCTTGAAGTGGCACTTAACCCTGTAATTCGTCAGTGAGGTCGACAATCAATATATAGGGCATGCCTTATCAGCTGTCTTCAGTTGAGCTTCTTGGGCGTAAACATATAGCCATGGGTGGTTAACGTAAGGAAGGTCATTAAGTGTATCAGTACCCAGCTCTGGTTGTCATGGCCGTGCACCGGTTGTCATAGAACGGTTCCGAGATCGTATCCAGTACATTAAAACGTTATCGATTGGGCCATGTCAGTAAACTGTCTCGGTGTGCGATTGTATACATGACGACATGCACCTGACCACCACGTGCTCAATGTTATTGGACTTTCCCCAATTTGACACCGATAATGATTTTAGTTTGGTATGTTGTTCACTGTGAATGTAGAATAGCTGCTTCCTTTGACGTTCGTTGTATGTGGTCGAGGTGACTCAAGAAGAGAGACAGAACCGACTGACCTTTTTTCGGGCCAGTTTGATTCTACTGACTCACTATCACCGTGTAGGGTGATAATGTTTTTGTTATGTCAGATGTTGTTGTTGTTGTTTACAATGTCAGACGCTGAAGCCCGCTGCCACTGCGGTAGGTATAAATGGTTTTTGCGTGTCTGACATTTCTGTGGCAGCACCGGTCTGATATCGGTGACTGTACTTTGGGCCGAGTACTGGTGATGTACTCGATGTACTGGGGTGGGGGATTATGGTTCTCGCTCTCTCTCTCCCTCTCTGTGTGTGCGTTCCTTATCCCATTCAAGACCTGACCTAACCTTGCACCGGGTACTTGAAGCGTTTATAAAGGGATTAGCGACCTATTGATTCGATGACCGCTAGGCCAGTGTCCAGTTTATAGTTCTTGATAAATCCCAGGGCCACGGGAGTTGGTCGTTAACGACCTGATCCTAGATGGCTGGCAGGCAGGCAGGCGAGCCGACCTGGCCCGGCTTAACCCGGCCCGAAACGATCCTCCCCCCTCCCGGCTGTTTCACCTAGTGACCCTGTCATGACCTCAGTGTGAATGCTCTCGCCTCAGATAGAGAGGCCAACATTCTTGGTCTGAGCTGGCTTCCTCCTGTATGAGGTCATACAGCTTCAGGTACTCCGTATGGCTGGCAGCACACGACCTACACTAACTAACATGGCTACTACAGTTGATATACACAGATACCGATTATGAGCCAGTCTTTGCCGATGAATCCCGTATGTTGTGGTACGTATATTTTTCAGATAACTCGGAACCCCCCCCCCCGCAAAAAAGGCCCAACAGTTTTTAGGCTTCCTAATTTTATTAACAACGGGAAGTATTTCATAATTTCTACACCATCGTTATGCGCATTATTTTTTGGCATTGTTATTGGGCTGCTATCAGGCATTTGGTGAGTGAGTGTGTAATTTTTGAAAATTATCTGGACCAGTGTTCAGGTCTTTGGGCTGGGTTCTTACTCGGACGGAGGTGATGGGGGGAGGAGGTGATATAGCGTTTGGTGGAGAAAGAGAGGGGTGGCTTATAAATAGTAAGCGACTATTTGGGAGGATGGGTCAACTGAGGCCGTTGCTTTTGCGCAGCTAGATGTACTCTTGATCTGCGTTTTGCCATGGCCAGCCACTTATTGGTTGGTTGGTTGGCCTTGTGGAATACCCCTCACACACACACACACACACCAAGAGTTAGTACAGAAGTGAACCCCCCCCCCATATCTAGCTGATAATACTTTGTGGCTAAATGTTTGTTGTAGTGATGATGTTGGTGTCCTGGTTTTGTCCTTGTAACTACGGACACGCATGCGTACATCATCATCAGTATCAGTTTGTTTATTATTGACAGTTCAATGAGTTGCTTTCATAAAGTATAGTGGTAGATGAAGTTATATATTGTATTATTTATTCAACTGGTCTGTCTCAATATTGTCATTTGAACAAAAAGAGAACAATTAGAAGAAAATATAACAATATTACTGTTGCGGGTATTATTATTAGTGATGGTACTGTAATGACCCTATCTCAACTGTTATCCGTACTGATCCAGAAGTTTCTTCCGGTATTTAAATTATATACAGTTTGTATAGGAAGATAGCATCACTAGTTTGTCCCTTTGCGTCAAGCCACACTAAATATTGTTCTGTTTAAAGGATGCTGGGGGGGGGGTTAACTCCGTGTCTTTGACTCAACAATAAACAGGTCAGTTTGTTATCATGAATATCAATGACAATGTGGTAACAATTTAATTTGGGGAGGGGTCAGCAGTCATCTGCACAGGGTGTGTGTGTGGAGTGATTTATTGAATTAGATTTTATTGTGGGAGTAGCCATGTGGCTTTGACAGGTGCGCGCGCGTGTGTGTCATGGATTGTGTGTGTCTTAAAATACAGCAGATTGTTTATCAGTGTGTGGGTGGGAGGGTGGGCGACTCTCTCTCTCTCTCTCTCTCTGTGTGTGACAAGGTTCCGGCATCTAATCTAAATTATGCCCTCTGTTTTTCACAGCATGTGAATTTTCGCATTTAGCCCTTTGGCATTTCGTGATTGATCACATCGAACAATGAGTGAACGATCTGCTGATGTTGACTAATATCTGATATGAGTTAACTATAATATAAACGATCACTCCCGTCACTGTCCACACTTGTTATTGTCCATTAAAGTTGTGTTTACGGAACACTAGTTTTTCCACTAAGAACGAATATCGTGTCATGACGATGAGGCAAAATTTTAATCGTGACTCGTCCATTTTGGAGAATTGAAAAATTGAAAGCTATCTTGGAATGATAGAGAATGCTTATTATTATTATTAATTATTGGTTGATGTTGATATTCGTGTCATCATACTAGTGGAGCATTGACAATCGATATGTTCGTCTTTTAGATGGCAGGATCCTCTCCAATTTGATACCGACTCGCATCTCGCAGTAACAAACCATATTATTGCCTACAACCCTAGTCTAGCATTGCTCTAATTCTGTGACACATTCGTTCTCTCTGATATGGTGAAAAACAAACACCGAGTGGGAGAGAGAGTGTGTTTAATATCTGACTGACTGTCTGGGTAGGGTTATTGCTGGAGCCCAGACACTCGTAATGTCCTCATCTGTATGCGTATCACTGTCTCAAGGCCGGAGCGGTGATATAATACTAACGGACAGGCTTCGTATCTTCTGCTTGTACACACACACACAGAGAGAGAGACACCGCTGACGGGGACTAGTTCGGTGGTGGCTGTTGTTAGTAGAAGTCGGTGCCTGCGCTCCATCCCGACCTGGCCGCTGGCTGGCCTGTCTTCTGTTTTGGATGGTTGGACTGTTCTAGTGACCTATTTTGTAATGCCGTCGGATGGAGGGCGGGCAGGTGAACAGTCTAGACGTATTTGAGGGAATGTACGGGTTTGAACGGATTTGGGAGTCGTCGGCCATTTGGTGGGACGGGGAGTTATGTCAGCTTGACTGCAAGCGAGCGCCTGCTGTGGTCGTCGCAGCCCCCTGTGCACACACACACACACAGGTGCTCACTATGTGTGTGTGTGTACTCTGCTATCCATTTATAGCATGTAGTATTTTTGTGGCTGGCTGGCTGGCTTTGGGTACAGGCATACATTTATCCATTAAGTTATTGATTAGTCTGCCGTTGTTTGTCTGGGAGCTAGCTGTCCACTCCCCTCTCCTTGGGAGGTAGATTCTGGACATCACTAGGAGGCCTTGAAATATTGCCCTTTTCATTGAGGCCAGGTCAATGACCTAGTGGGGACAGTGTCCTGGATGAACGTTGCTCCCGTTTCTTAAGACCGATTTCCAGAAACCCCAATATTTCTCAGAAACGAGAAGTTTGATTCCCCCAAAACCAAATCTCGTTAGATGTATTTTGTGAGTGCAGAATTCTATGGGAAGACGTTCGTCGTTGTAGATATTTGACTGTTTCCCCCATTATTCTGTCAGTTTGTGGGTTTTACTATACGGTGGCTCGGATTGGCTGCTTCCAGTAATGCGATAATTTGTTAGGTCTGCGCCCGTTGTTGTTATTATTGGCGTTATACAAGACTTGATCATGGTTCTACTCACATCTGAATCCTGCCAGTTTTCATGGCGACAAAGTTCGGTATGGAACCAATCCATAAACTGAGTTTACTTAACTGGCAATCCGGCGAATGGCTTCTGATTGGATAGCAGACGGATTGGATAGATCCAGAAAATAGAGGGATTTGTTTGGTGATTATGTGGGCTAGTACTGCCTCTCACATCTCACCCCCCCCCGTGTGTGTGTGTCTCTCCAGAGCTGCTTATTAGCCCGTCTATCGGAGCAGTCCTTCAGTTTTTCTCCGCATGCATGCTTGTACATCTGATCCCCTTTCACATGCACGTGCACGTTTCTCTGTATGCATAAAGAATGTGCCAAGGGACAGGAGGAGATTTCAGCTTAGCCTTGGTGTGAGCCGGTGTTATAAGATTAGTTTGCAGATTGGCCGGTCAGTCAGGGTACTGTGGTATATATAGGTTGATGTAATCAGCAGAAGGTGGTTAATGGCAGTAAGTTGTGGGTTAATCATGGTTTGCTAGCCCTACCATGACCTCTTCATTGTGGTGCTGGTGCTGGTAGTGGTGTTGCTGGTGGCCACACGTTGCTCACGCCGACCGATCACATCGGTGCTGTATCACCGGTGCTGCTGCCTGCTGACCCTTCGTCATCCACTGACTGGCCTTAAACTTTGCGTGAACTTGCCGCTGTTGTTGTCGTCCTTTAAGTTCCTAGCCGAATGTAGGCCAACGTCGTACAGGGGGCAAGTATTCTGGTCGTTGTCTAGGGGGTTCTGTATGTATGTGGGTATGTGTGTGTGTGATCTCGTTTGGCCAGCGACCAACTTCCCGCTGAATTGCGACATGATGAAATCTCGGCCATGTTCTGTAATGACCTACCAGCTGTAGTAGGGGTGTTTCATCGGGGTTTGGCCATCGGAGTGTGTCAGGACACAGTTCAAGTGACTGCCACTGTTTGTGGTGAGAAGCGAATATATATATATATTCTTGTGTGTTTGGTAACTAAGGCTGGCATTACTACAAGTTTGTTCTCCAATGTTGTTGGGCGGTAGTGATGTGGGACATTAGTGCCTGATAACTAGTACTGGCAGACTGTGGATTATAATGACAGGATATGGGTAGGCAGGCAGCCACCTGGTGTGTGTGTGTGTGTGTGTGGTGCGTGCACGCGCGCCCCATGGGGGGGGGGGCAGCCGGGAGACAACATTATACGGCCTTCCACGGTGGAGGGGCAATCTCCAGGCACCAGATGACATCGTAGGGGTGAGATCAGGGACAACATGCAAATATAGCTGGAGACTGTGACTGGTTCTGGTTTTCCGCTCACACTGTAATACTGCTGCTGTGTGTACTACAAGTAGGGCTCCCGATGTCCATTGTAGGTCACTAGGTGGCAGCAGTCATGTCCTCTGCATTAGCTGGAGTTCACCAGACTAGTAAGCAGTCGGTAAATCATTACTAGGATGGCGATCGTTCGAGTTGGACAGCTGTCACTTGTAATATGTGACGGTAGGGTTGTATTTCGGGATGGATTATTGTGTGTGAGGCAAACATCTTGGAATAATTCTCCGGGTGTATCCATCGGTTTCTGATTCAGAACGCTCGTTGAATGTTTGGTCGGCGGAATATGTCATGTTTTATTGTATAATACATAGTTGGCTGGTGTGTGTGTGTGTGTGTGTGAGAGAGAGAGAGAGAGAGAAAACGAACCAACAGGTTTATATTTATTAGTAATACGGACATGCTATTGTGTTGTTTTGGTGGGTGGATGATGGTAATATACGGCTGTGGTTAGCAAGAACTGATTGGTGAGATCTGGAGGGAGTGATTTTATTTATCCTCCCATTGTTTCCGTTTGTTATTCTATTCTTATTTTTCTTCAGGAGTCGTCTGGGTTTTATGTAGTCTATCAGTAAAAGTAAGAAATACTTTTAGATGGAAATGGGACTACCCTGGTAGGGCTCTTGTCTCCAGGTCGAAGTAGAGATTTGGGGCCCTTATAAATTATGGGGGAATTTGATTTTTCTAAATGGTGCGACTTGTGTCCGTATATGCCATTCTGAGCGAGTAATTGTTTTTCTACTATGACGAATTGGCGCTTCAACTTGGAAACTATTCTAATGGTTCACCATCGATTGCGATCAATTTTTCATTTTCGGTGCTATTCGTTTGGAGGTTGGACGGCGCCCTGGCTATAGAAGCTTAATGGTTACAGATGTGGTTTATACGGCATCGAGCCAACGTTTTCGTCTGCCCAATCGGTATGGCGTGGCGGTAGTACTGGGTCTGGGTGTGGGCACACATCACTGGGTGTTAGTGCTATGGCGTCTTGATTTACTCCGCCCTGTAGTATGCTCATACTGCGACTAACGGATGGCTCTTCCGCAGTACTGCTGTCCTATTTGCTGACCAACGGCCAGCCGTAACTGTCCGGTCGGCTATATCAGTCATTGACCAGAGGAAGTCGCTGACCAGGCACTTCCCTCGAGTGTGTGACACATTCCCACGGCAGACTCGTGCCTCCCTCGGCCGGAGTTAGTCGTGGCGCCCTCTTTTGGTTAGATTTACGCTGGTAGATAAACCCGGCCAACGGGGAAGGACATCGTTTGTATAAAGTTTGTTCTGGTTGGTGCAGTTGTCTGCCATCGGAAACCACCGCCGCTTGTAGAAGGATAGTGCAGACACAGGCCCAAGGAGTTGAACTCGGTGAACCAGAAGTGTGGGCGTGTGTCAGTGTGTGTGTGTGACGGTCAATTCTTCCCAACGGCCATTTTTTGACAAATTACCTCTAGTGAGAGCTTGAATGAGCCAGCCAATTAGACTGTGACGGTGATATAGAGTTGTTGATGTAGACATAATGGGATAGTAGTTAGTTATTGTGCCATCATATTAGTATTTACCATTAGCTGTCAGTATCATCATAGGAATGATGGTAGTAGTAAAATGAGCTCTGTTGTTAGTTGTTGTTGTTGTTAGTGGGTATTGATCTTGCACGGACGTCAATCATTCATGCTATCAGTCAGCTGATTGTAGGCAGAAGTTAGGGGTGAGAATGGAGCTATGGGAAGTGTATGTTTGTGTCTCTCTCTCTCTCTCTCTCTCTCTGTGTGTGTTGTGTGTGCATGCAGGTAGGCGCAGATGCACATTTCTGGCATGCGTGCGTTGGTCGAGAATAGACACAGGCTAGTACCATCTCACACCTGGCCGTACTAGGTGCCACGATAGGCTTCTCTAGGCAGGCCCTCCTACGGATCAGACCTTCGAAATCTTCCCCTCCCCCCTCCCGTAAAACCTCCCAAAACACACACACACACACAATGAGAGAGAGAGCAGTGCGTGGTGCATTTAATATTAGTCCAGATATCAGTTTGGAGTATTGACGACCAAGCCAGATGCAGACCTACAGCGAGAGCTTGTTATTATTATTACTAGCTAAATCAGTGTCAGAGCTACTATAATACCACACTCTGTAAGCCCGTTAAGACGACGTGATGCTAACTGGTATCATGTTACATCTACTGCAATAATCTGACACCACCATCATCTTGCAGTACTGGTGTCATGGCCTTGGCCTCTTGCTACACACCCTTAAATGATGTAGGTCCAGGCCTCTTCCGGCCTTACGCCTGTGTGTGATTATCTTCATTAATTTTAGATACCTGTATGGGTCTCATTCTTTACTATATGTGCCTGTATGTATCTTTGTCCACTGTGTTATGGTTGACCTGTAGGGGTGGGTAGAATTATGGCCCCGCCCACATATCGACTTTTGGCGTCCGTGTTATGTTAGCTTCATATTATGTCCCGAGTGTTCTCAGTGCTAATGTTGGTGTTTGTGATTATATTTCCAGATCTAATGTGAAGCAGTTGTGATTGTAATCCTTCGTCGAGTTGCTGTGATCACTGCTCACCATGTTTAGCTTTCATAAACCAAAAATCTACCGCAGTCTGCACGGTTGCTGTATATGCCGTGCCAAGTCATCGAGTTCACGTTTCACGGACAGTCGGCGCTACGAGAGTGACTTTGAACAGTGCTTTGGTATCGAGGAGCACAGGTCTGGTGAGATATGCAACGCGTGCGTACTCTTGGTGAAGAGGTGGAAAAAACTACCAGCGGAATCTAGTCGGAACTGGCACCATGTTAGTATTGTGTGTGTGCATGCATGCTCGTGTGTGGGTGTATGTGGGCATGCTAGTTATCTTTCAGAGTGTAAAAGGGCACTGGGACAAACAGTAAAAAAGTACGATTACACTACCCAGTCAGTGAATCGGAGGATTGATTCTGGAATTTTGACACGTGACATTCCCTCATCTAATGTCTGGTATCTCCCTAAGTTGCACTGTAGAAAAAACTGGAAATGCAAATAACCTAATTACTCATGGTACCTGAGTATACTAGACCCAGGTCAGAACATGATAGTTGTAAGAATTAAACTATTAAACAGCTCCTAATTACTGTCATTTATTCCAAAACCATACAACAGAGAGTTCATATGAAGCACACAGACTGGTTAATGAAATCTCCAGGCAGCATCATATCACATGATTTATATTCTCTTGTACGATGACATCGACTGAAGTATGATGTTAAACCACTGTAGTAAATTCCCATTTTATGTCCTTCGTAAGGTGGTTGATGCTCGTGCTGGGCCTGGGACCAAATCCATGTACAAGATAAAAAATCGCAACAACAAAGAACTACCCGAGGACCATAGTATTATGAAGAAGAAGCACAAGCACAAACACCGAAAACGTCCCTCAGCATCACAGGTACACAACAGCAGCAAAGTGCCATTAAGTCCTGGAGGAATGTTGGATGACATCACAGGTTAGTTTATAAAAGACTTAACAATTATTATGCTTAACCTGGTTTACTCCAAATATCCTTGATAAATTATAGTTTATAACAGTACTGTAATGTTGGCTAAATTTATTATAATATTTTTATAATGTGTGTTAGTATATGAACTTCCAATGCTGTCTTTGTGTGTGTGTGTGTGTGTGTATGATGATGATATTCGTGTTTGTTAGAAATCTGCTTTCATATTTGTGCTGGTAATTCATAGACATTATTTATGTGCGCTCCTTTAGTTGGAGATGAAGGATTCAGTGATAACTACACCAGTCGCACACCAAGCCCTGGTAACAGCGACGTCTCCGATGAAGAGGACAACACACCACAGAAATCAGAACTTACTTCGTGTAGACGTAAACAAGCGAATCCCATACAGCTTAGCTCCATGATCGATCTCAGCTATTGGAGAAAGTAAGACTATTGAGCAATTAAATGTATATATATTTTTTTTATGCTGCTGCCTTTGCTTGGCACTTATTTATCCATTTCTTGGTGGCTCTGAAATGAACTGTCAAAACGACGAATCTATTCAAATTGTTTGAGTTACAATTTAATGCTGAACCCATTAAGTTTTGTTCAGAACTTTAATACACAGATGGTGTGGTCTGACTTTTTATGTCCGATGTTGATGACTTGAGGGTTCGCACGGATCCTTGAAAACCTGGAAAGTCATGGAATTTTTTTATTTGGATTCCAGGCCTGGAAAATCCTGGAATTTTTGTATAGGTCCTTGAAAGTCCTGGAATTTGGACATATAGATCTATATTTTTAACCATAAGCATACAGGAATTCAGTCATTACACTTATGGGTGTATTTTTGCACACTAAAAGTCCGTGAATTCATTGAAACGGTCCTTGAATTTGACATTGGATTTGGATGGTCCTGGAATCCAAGCTGTCAAAATGTGTATGAATCCTGGACTTGTATGTGTCTTAAAACCTGCCAAATGATTACGGAAGTTGAGGATTTTACTAAGCTATTTTATGTTACCAATATTTCTTGTTATTGCTGCATTTGCATATAACTGTCAGTTGATTAACATCAGTAAGGCTAGGTAGTTGGTCCGTGAAGTATGGATTTATTATCCCGTTTAAATGTGTGTATATTAGTCATTTAATGAGCAAGTTATCTTACAATGAATATTACATCAACAAAAACAGACCACTATTTTATTGTTCACGCTTAGCTCAAAATGCATGTTCACTTGCGTAAATAATTGCAGTTGACACAAACCAAGTTGTTTGTAAATAAAAGGGTCAACAATCCGTCAGTAATTTGTGAACGGTTTGATAGTATGTCATATGTTTCCATATAAAGCATACATTTTTCACATTGAAATGGTTAATTTTTACAAGATGTCTGGGAACATCTTCTCAGGGATGTTAGTTATGTTTGAGTTGTATTCTGCATATCCCTCTTCAAGCACACCTCACTGTCATACAGATAGACCTACGTGGTAGTAAACATAGCATTAATAAGTGCACAAATTAAAATACAGTTCAACAGCTTTGACAGTGTTTTGTTTTTGTACAAACTTCAGCAAGTCAGAAATGTTTTGTATTCAATTAAAATAATTCAAAAAACTGCATATATCCTATATTTAGTTGTGTCTGATTTTTTGATGGGCACTATCCAGTGTTGTTTAATGGGGGCATTCTAATGGAGGTTTTCTTAAATTTTTCAGGACAGAGACATGTTGTGGTATCATCTTCAAGGGCCGTAATGGCGAAGTGATCATCGACCCACGACTTCTTCATCCTTGTCGTACCTGTAAGCTCTTCCCACCTAGAAAACCGATGACTCGCAGCCAGTCACAGCTCAAATCACAGCAGCAGAACACAGAATCGTGCGCCTCGTCCGACTCCGGCGTTAGCACTCCAGCCGGGGACCACGACGAGGCGAGCAGCGACATGACGTACACCAGTCCGCCAACGCCGCCACCACCGACCCTCGAGCCAGTGATACCGCAGGGCCAGCTGCCTCCTGAGGACCTCGTACCGGCCTATCCAAGCGAAGACGAGATGGAGAACGAGCTGGATGTCGAGCACGATGCCAGCTCATTCATGCCTCCCATCATGCCTCTGTTCCTACAAAGTTCACAAAGCGCTGCCATGTCGTCACAGAACTATGTGGACTCGCTAAGTCGATCGGGGGAGGACTCTTGCTCCTCCGTGGAAATGAGCAGCGAAGCGGCGGCAGCCGCCGTTCTCGATCTCTCCATGGGAATGAGCAGACAACATTTTATACCAATGCATGTCTAGGCAACGTTAAGGAATATACCACTGAGAATATACTATAACTGGTACTATTTATCGCGACCATTTATACAGATTTATATGCGTGTATGAACGAGGCTTATACATATTTATGACTCGACTGATTAATGCTAACCAACCAAGCCTTGGTCATGTTACTCGCCTGGGGGACGCAATTGTCAAACTGATGCAAACATTTATATATATATATATATATATATATATAAAACGCTTATTATTTATTATTGCTGCGTGCAAGTGAACGGAAATAATTCGTTAATTTATTTTGCTCAAAGCACAAGTCGGCCGCCATTTGTTTGGCTGGCTACCTCGCCTTCACATAGTGGCTATGACGATAGAGTAAGAGAAATCAGACAATGTCTGTGATTTATTTTAAAATGTTCAGCTGCCACCTCGTCGAGACAAAGTCTTGCAGTTTCTACTGGATGACCTCATTCTTGTATTATCTTTCTAAAGTGAACTCGTTTGACTCATGCATCCATCATCTTATTTTCGGATCATTACTACTGCTAGAAGTGCACCAAAGAATGTGTGACGGTTCTTCTGTTTTTTGTCCATATTGCTGACCGTGGATCGGGCCTGGCAGGCTTCCACATCGTTTTGAACTGTTTGTTTATCAAATTTTGAAACGTGTCCATGTTCTTGACAATGGTGCAGTCTGGCATATGTAATATGCCACGTTCTGAGTGTTTTGATGTGTTCTTTATTATTTTTTATGCATGAGTTTTGTATAGCGGTTAATATTTTTGATATGCCACATTTTAAGTATTACAAAAATCCATGTAAAAGGGATAGTTCAGGGATGTTGCATATCAGCAGTCTGTATGCAGCAGATTTGAGGATGGTATAAATTCTCCAAGTGTTCAAAATATAAAGTTACTGTACGTTTTGTCATTATGTATTGAAACTAATTTATAACATGATTGTGTGTGATATATATATATATACACACACATATATATATATATATAATTGGGTATCTGTATATGTATAAAACCATTCTATGAAGATCTCTGTATGCACAGACAAGATGCATGCATTTGCAAGTGTGTACTGGTATACGCAGCAGCATGTATGCATGTCTGTACATAAAATTTTAAGAGTACACAAACATGCACGCACACGCTCCTAACATGTGGTAGCGTTTAAATTATATGTCTATATATATTTATTTATACAGTAACATGACCAAGGCTTCTTATGTAGATAAATGCTGTTTAATGTATGTTACTATTTATGTGACTGTGTATATGTTAAACAAAGTGGTGGTAAATTCCTGTCGAATGGAGCTTTTGTCATGTAGGACATGTAATATTGGTTATTACCAAACCAGTGGCAGCACAGTGACAATGATAGAGATATGATGCATTGCATATTACAAGTGTAGAAGCCATTTTCTGACAGCTTATCCTCTGGTGTCTTTCTGTAGGCTGGGAAATGCTGCAGGCCTGTCGTGTATGTTGCTTTCGGAATCTCGTGGAGGGCACCAAAACCTCAGCCCTTGATGTCGTAGATCAGGGACAGCTGAACAGAAAATGTGGAACAGTTTCTGGTGTGATTTTGTGTGTTAGCGTTCAGTGTGTTGCAGGATGATTTTTAAGTCGGCTAGGTGTGAATGTATTTATTTTGGTGTGCGAGTGTCCGTGTGGGTGCATTGTTCGTGCTGTGAGGTCGTTTGTTTTAACCAACATTTTGTAACAGTTCAAATATTTTATGCCATTTTTACACGTGATTGTTGGTGTGTGTGTGTGTGTGTGTGGGGCAGATATCAGCTGCTGACGCAAGTCTCTTGTGATGGCGATTGGTGATGTCGACTACGGTAGTGGTAGAAGAGAGGCGCAATCCAAAATGCTGCACAATTTTTAATGCCGAGAGGCAAATTTCTTGGTGTGCTTCATGTGTTCCGATCCGAAAATTGTTAGGTAAATGTTGAGATTGCTCCTTTGGTGTGCATTTCTGGTGTCGTTTGTGTGTCGTTTAATTTATGCTCCGTGTGCATGCCAGCGTGTGTGCCTATGTGTATGTCAGTGTGCAGGACTGTCTTGTCATGGTAACTTATTGTTAAGCAATGTGTTTGACCCTGTGGTCGCTGTGTACAGTAATGTTTGGTAGTATTTAAGTTTTAGTCATCTTTCCATGGGTATGTTTGTAGTGTTATTGATTGTATGTAGTTCCGTAGCAGATTTTAACCGAAACATTTCTTGTTGTATTGAACTTACTCACTTGATACTCCTATGGTATTTCATTCGAAGAGCCACACATTATTGTTTGCCTTCGGGAAGCAACGTGAAGTGAACGCCAGTTCGTCTTCTTGCCAGTTAGCGACCCGGTCGAAGTGAGATCTGTGTGTGATCTGGCCCTACAGTCGGTTGTCGTTGGGTAATGTAGGCTCTTGTGCAATACAGATTCTTGAATTCTCAGTAACTTCTTGGAACATTCCGAGCAATTGCTTGCATGCATTATTGAAGAGATCTGCCGAATACTGGTTTACCCGCTACTGCACACCCACACGTGTTCTCTCTTGGTGTGTGCTGTGTATGCGTTTATATGTGTATACATGTTCTATATATATATATATATATATATATAAACCTTCACGCATAAATGCACTGTACACCACCAAGGTGTTGACAAGTGATCAGTTGTGTAAATATTTGACATCTGAACTAAATGTTTCTGTTATTTGGTGTTGTCATCTGTTAATTTTGGTCAACTACAGACCGTGCAATGTTACCTCCTTCTGTTGAATGAACGTGAAGAATAAGCTTTAACGACGATGATAAGACGCCAATATCAAATTAATTGGCGATACTACAATTTAAGCTCTTGCAGGAAGTGATAATCCATGATGTTGCGGCGTTTCAGACATTCACGTTTCACCCTTGCTCCCAGACGAGTGAAATGCTGTTGCAGTGTTCGTTAGCAATCCAAAGAAGTTGGTTTTACTCAGTTTACAGCCTTGCATTTTATTAACTGTTCAAGATTTGTTACCGTTTCACTTTCCAATTCGGCGTGCGTGCGTGCGTGCGTGTGTGTTGGTTTACGAAAGGTTTTTCAGTCCTCTAAAAAAACAAAAACAGTACTACCTCTTTGTAGCATGACTGATCTGGCAGTCGAGTCCCGGTTAACTTATTTCAAGGAATGGCCTGTAGGGATTGGGCAGTTTGTTGGTAGAATTGAGAAAGTCTAATTCCTTGTTGACGATGGCCGTTTATTTTGAATGCCACTTTCAATTGTTTCACGTCTAGGTTTCTTTTCTCTTGACATTCTTCGGCTGCATCTATTACTGTGTTTTATTCTCTGACCTGTAGATGTGAATTTCCTGTAGATGTTTCCATAATGTGATAGTCGTATTGCCTAGGATGTTGATGAAATCCCCTGAACTGATTTACGGTTAGGCATATTACAGGTTATTGGTTACGAACCCCCGTTTATTATAGATATTAAGCCGCTTGAAGTGTATCGAATACATGCTTGTAGTTGTCGCGCATTTTTCCTCGGTTTTAAACGGATATCATTTGGGGCTTTGCTCAGTGGTGGCACTCGGTCATCAGTTCCAAAAGGGTAAATATATACCGTATTCGTACGCGTGGCAGCGCCAAGTTGTTGATTTCGCGTTCTCAGATGACGACTCCGTGGGTAATGGTTCAATAATGCAACAGCGATGGTGACCTAGCTTCACTGCGGTGTGGCAGTTATTCCTCTGTACTTCGTAAAGGTGGGGATGGACGGGGGGGGGAAGAAAACATTGCATTGGATATCAGGGTAAAGCACGATTATCCCTTTACTATTTTAACCTCATTGGGATTTTTCTACTACAAGGCATCACTGACCTTGTATGACATAATCATCTGTAATCATCGTGACGTTCGGCGGTCGCGACCTGGATGTTATTACAGCGGGACGCACACACCGGATCCGCATTCCTGTGCAGCGCCGTGTACCGGAAGTCAGATTTTTTATTTAGGGTGCTTTTAGTGCAAAACGAATGACTGGGGGCAATCAAAGGCTGCGTTTGTGTGTGCGCGCGTGCCGTATGTGTGTCTATATATTTGTGTGTGTGTGTGTGTTTTTCCCTCTCATATGTGCAGTGTTGTCATCTGAATGTAACCTCGGAGAACCTCGTTTTGTTTTACTGCATGATCAGGAGCTGACTTAGGCAATGTCTATAATCTTAGATGATTTGTTTCGTCCTGGGTTTATTTATTTACGTATTTTTTATTTGTATTTCCGTCGTGTGCGAAACTGTAGAACAAAGATCGGTGTCATGGGCTCAGTGGTAATAACTCGTGTAAGCACTCCGATATGCGCGTGGAATGTCCTATATCCGATATATGTGTGTGTTGTTGACGTGTGTGCTTTAGAAGTAAAGGAACTAGAATATGTGCTACTGTGTCTCGACACTGCGAGTAGGCGAATTATTGTGTTAATTCTTGTTACTCTTATTGTGTTGTATGGCTGTTTTGATATTTAATCAGTAAAATTGTCCATGGAAAATGCGATCGTTTTTTGTTTACTGTAACAATTACGCGTCATAATGATCACACACACACACGTGTATAACATATACACCGAAACCTGTCGCACGCACACAAGCTAAACCGCTATAACCGGATTTAAAGTTTAGTTCGTACATTGCCAGTTGCCCCTACCCTGCACCACGAACATAGGGGGCCCATGCTAATCTATGTATGTTGTGGCTTGCTGTCAATAAATAAATACTATGCTAAAACACACTTAAACAATGATTTGTTTGGAAGTACCAACACAACAAATAGAAGTTAAATTTTATCGACCATTTACATTTTTAATCGCGAGCGGTTGTGTAGGAAAGGACCCAGTGTATTGCTTTGACCGGGGGCTTATAATGCTGTTAAGATGGCCCTGTTCAGTCCCTATCGTCGAATGATTTGTGGACATTAATGTGTGAAATGCCACAATTAAGGTACACAGAATTAAATAGTCAAAGCAAAACATCGTTGAAATGGGTGAATATTTGTGAATGAAATGTAAGCTTTTATAAAATTTATTTTAAAATTGTTTACATGTAGCGACATATTTTGGTAGATCATTCCAGTATTATTGAGGACAAACGTCTTTCCTTGAGTGGTGCCAGAAATAGTAATGGGAGATATACTGGTCTTCTGCCCAACACCATTCAGTTTATATAACTGGCCATGTCCACATTACTGTTACACGATAAGCTAGGTATGGAGCCAGTGTGCACAAAGTAGAACTAAACATTTTGGCAAGTTTGGCACAACCTGTATGTATGTCCAATTAAAAATAGAGAAGGATGAATGTTGTTTGCTTGAAGAGATTTATATTTGAAACATATGAAGCACTTCAGATCTCCCAGTCTCATGAAATACGTGGCTGACAACATCTATACAGATGCACCCAACACACATCTTGGGCTAAAACCATTTATTTGTTAACAGCTAAATAATAAAACCAACAATAAGCTGAAAAATAAACCAAATGCTTCATCAGCTGAACAAAACAGATCAACATTAACGATATCGGGTTTTGATCAATTTAAATGTACCATCTATTAATAATAATAATAACAACAAAAGAATCAGAAAGGCAACTCGTGCAAATAACAACAAGATCCCAAATCCTTAAAACGTGAAGCTGCAAACTTCTATCTTAGTCTACCATGATGAAGACGACTATGATTACTGCTGTTACCATTTTAAGGAGAAACCTGCTAACATTATATAATAACAACCAAATAAGTGTTGTGGAGAGCTAGTTAGTCAGGTTAATTCAGTTTTAAAACAGTAAAAGAAACAAGTATTGCTTCAACAGCAGAGATCAAATGAGTAAATCAATGGACAACCCAGATACAGGCAGATAAATGTTTCTGATGATCATTACACAGCAATACATGTGTAATAAAGACAGGATTCCATATTTGTGGTTGTGGCAGCAATATTAAATGGAGATAACTTGTTGTACAAGATGCAGATAGAGTAGATTATATAGTTAGTTAAAATGCAGCACTGCATGACAAGAAATTCCCAGTTCTAAGTGAAATCCGGACTTTAAAATGGCATCTTATTATCTCTGGTTGTAAAATTGGATAAATACAGGAAGTATCTTTATCAGGGGAATGTTTGATTAATCATTGTTCAAAAAAAGAATCGTGGCTGATTATAAAATAGTATGGTTAGTTTCGTATTGTTGTATTAAAATACAAGTGCTGCAATTAGCCGGGACAAAAATAAAAAATGTTCAGTGATCTGGACATGTGGAATCATACAAAATGTACGACATATCTATATGCCGCTTGGCACATCTCCTTGATGCACACCACATCTATGCATAGGGAATCCTACCAATAGTTAAATGATAAATCTACAAACTGATGTGTGCCAATACTATTATTAATAATGTCTAAAGCGCTACTAAGACTAGATATTCAGACCCTGTCAAGTCCTCAAAATAAAACAGAAACTCATCTCTTGAAGCTAATCATTAGAAATTGTAACAAATGTGGCCAAAAATTTGTAATGACCCAGCATAAACTGGAGAAGAAAAAAAACCCCACACAAACCATTACCTGTTCATCACATGATGACAGGTTGCACAAGGTGACAGATGTTAAGTGTGACAGATGTTGATAGCAGATACAATCTGGTCAGGTGTATTATATATAAACACACAAGACTGAATAATTAATAGATAATGAAGAACCAACATGTCATGACAGTACATATGACAATCAAATATTTATGATAACACTCTGCTGAGAAAGGACAACACTTAGACGTGAGAATGACCAGATACCAACATATCAACACAGAAACAAAATATCGTTATCGTAAGGGCATAAACAATTTTAATATTTTATGATAATGAAAATTATTTATCATTGATTATAAGAGTCTACAAGTAGATAAATAATGACAACCTATTTTCTCAATCTAAGGAACGTTATTGATTACCACAATCCATTGTCTACTAGTAGTATGTAACAGTAAAAATACTGCATATCTCTTGCGTAGTCAAATAACAGAACCAAGTACGAGTGGTGGCCATCATGTTAGCAAATCTAAATATACCATTTTATACAGATGTATATATATATATATATATATATATATGAGACATATAGGCAGCTGATATATGATGTCCCTTGCCTTCTCTACCCATGTTTAAAAAGCTTGGTCAACAAATCTAAACTTATAATAAATACATCTTGACACCTGACCCAAATACCTATGTTTAATGCTAAATACAATAAATAATTAAAGCCAAAGTTATATCAACTGGGACATGAAACCAATGTTCTTTACATCACAGTAAATTAATATTATACTTATAGACGTTTAGTCTTTTAGACCATATTGTAACGGTAGAACAAATCAACTCATTTTTTTAAGGATTACTGGATACTAATCTGCTGCATGACCAGCAGATAATGATAAAATTATGAATAAGATCATTTTTTTAAATTAGTATACCAACTTTTACAGTCATCTAGCCAATTCTAGATAAGGATCTTTGCTAAATCGGCAAAACTGCATCAAAACAGCAGATGAGGAAACAAGACTACATAATGAACCACCCATACCCCCCATCAAGTACAAGTGTAATATGAGATCCTCATATGCTGGAGATATCTTGACAGAAAACACATTACTCACAGCATCCAAATTAAATGCAACCTGTATTCACTAGAAGTACGATGTTCTGTATTCGTCTCAGTGTTGTTGACATCAGCTATGTAGGTGGTAAGCCAGAGTATTTAAGCTGTAGATAAGGCCAGAGAGCATGCTGTAAAGGAGTCCAGTCTTCTACGCCTCTTAATCTCTTCGCTGAACCCTGTGTGATGAGCGTCACCAATAACATCCATAATCCAAACACGACGACCAGACCAGCTGCTGTGTAACGTAAGTTCCGTACTAATGTTGGCCAGTCTGGACAGAGCTGTAGTATGTTGTCAAAGATGTCAAGATCTACATCAGACAAATGTCTGAAAGTCAAAAATAAACTATAAATCAACTCAGTAAAGGTATCTTTGTTCATTCAGAGTTATGATGATAGCCAACGAGAGTCTTATTGCTGCTAAAACTAACCACATAATAACATCAATTGTTAACACTTCTAGTTAATAAAGCTGTTTAAATTATACTACTTAAACTGTCTATCTGTATCCAATAATAATTTTCACAGTTCCCAACTCAACTTTCCCCATACAAATAAACTTATCTATTAGTAAAAATAATTCTACGTTATATTTAATAAAAATGAAACTGCTACAACAACTTGTAGATCGATTTAGTTCAGTGAATCCCTCAAAATGTAAATTTACAAACAATTACACTTCTTGTTCCATGCTACTTCACTGTGTACACAGCGTCAGTGACCCACAAATCACAGTAGATGTGGACTGTGTATACATCGTGGAAATGTCTATTAAACCTTCAAATGAAGTGCATTAAAATGAAACTTTTTGCATCCACTTTTATATACCTCAAGTTACTGTGTGGCTGAAAATACAAGTACAACACTTTTAAATGAGATCTCCACAAAAAAGGGACTACGTTGATGTAATCAGTGCATTGAGCAGCAATTATGTTTTCTGAACTGAAGTTAGAGGTCCATCTCTGGAGGCATGTTCAATGACATTAGTGAAGAAAACACAGGCTTGTAGTTTTGATGAGTTTCTGGCATTTTCAGATAGATTCATGTGTAATAAAGACAGTACATATTATTCATGGCCATAAATTAATTTAAGCAATATGCTTATTTTATATGTTTATCTCTGTTATGCATTAATTATCACTACTTTTGCTCGACGTTTTGCATAAAAAGGACACAATTCCCACGTAGTGGCACCTCATTCCCAATATGTTATTTCACCAAATTAATTCTCTTCGTACAATATCTATTAGAGAGTACTAAAATCTAAAACTTTTTTGACATATTCTGACCAGTCTACAATTTAGTTGCAGTTCAGCATGGAAATCACAACCTACTTACAGTAGTATTATACCACTAGATGTCATAGTCAGTTATTAATATTGTATTCTGTTGTTAAACATTTTATCTTAGTCTGGAAATTACATTATCTTATTAGCATCAATCAACATGTTTAATGCTGATATGATGATGGTCAGACCTGGAAAATCTGGATGGATAACTACAACATATGTTGATAGAAGTCAGTTCACTGAAGTTATTATGATCCAATAGTCCACCTGATCACAACAACTGTATCAAGTGGTGAGACGTTACAAAGTGATGATTAAAGATTAGACACCTTAATCAAACGTCTAGCTAGTCAGTCAGATGATGTTTTGTCTGGTACCAAGTTCCTGACTTCTACACGTATGCACACACATGCATGCATACATACACATGCACAGAGAGAGAGACAGAGAGAGCTTGTTAATAGACAACACTTACATGAAATCATCATCCTCATCATCATCATGGTCATCATCATGACACGTAGCATCACTGTGGCAAATGTTGACTTTCTTTTGATCACTTCTGGTAGACGGGTCTATCTGTTGTGGTAACTCTACACCTGACAACTCATTGCTCTGATGGGGTTTTAATTGTTCTGTTTTACCTTTACCATCACCATCACAGCTAGTGTATATAGTTGGGGGTACTAAATAGCTTTTTTTGTTGGCGCTGTTCCCTTGTACGCTGTCTACGGCTGGTTCTTTACTGCTGATATAAATATCATAATACCAACAGTAATTAATAATTTATAAATCACATCAGATATGATTGTCTAATATCATACACAAGAAACCAAGAAGTGAACACCAATTATCATCCATCATAGACCTGGAATGATAGGCGACTGTTTTCAACATTCTGTTAACAAAATCTGTGCTTTATTGTATAGTATGATTTTTTCATTTGTAGTCTCTTACTGAGAAAACAGTACCAAACGTACCAAATTAATTATTAATAAAATTCCTAAAACATATTTATCACTTTGGATGTTTAACCCACCAGTAAGTATTCAAATTTCTATCAATCTTCACAAACTAACTGATATAGATAGCTGATTTGATTAATATAGGGCTCTTAGAGAGTGGGACCTTTTGTTGGTTTTTAACACTTACATATCTCCACTGACTACCTCATTATAATTAAAGGTGATTAGACAAAATATTGTTAAAGCATAAGCTAAAAACTCAGTGTGGACAATCTTATGTCAGTCTTTATAAAGAAACCGATTCACCACGGGCCCTGGATCAGTAGTTGGATTAGTCCAGGTCAAGTCAGTGATAACTAGCTTAACACCCAATTAGTTTTCTCTTAGCTTTATCTGGTATTATGTTTGCTCTTGGATTGGACAGACAGACAGACAGACAGACAGACAGACAGACAGACAGACAGACAGACAGACAGACAGACAGACAGACAGACAGACAGACAGACAGACAGACAGACAGACAGACAGACAGACAGACAGAGACAGACAGACAGACAGACAGAGAGCAATAAATATAAGGATATAACCAAGTGGTTAAGTATGCTATATATCCATTGATAGCTAGTTATAAATGCCTGGCTCTAATCTAAGACTATAACCTTATATCTCTTACTTACTGTGCACAAGAAATGAGCTGGGGAATAAATCACTAATTACTACCTATATATTATATAGTACCTACTTTACAAAACTGATCCTATATGAGATTAATTATGTATGATGAGCTCATAAATAATAACTCCCCACAAACAAACTTACCTCGGTCGTTGTAGAGGTGTTATTGGTGACGTTCTGTCTAAAACTGAAAGTGGCATTAACATACATGGAGTGTGGCTGTCTGTTAATGGCGGGTCAAACTTGTTCTTGGTGTCCTGTGAAAATAGTAAGTATAGCATGATGATGAATACAGTGGGGCAATTGTTGATCGTGTGCTCGTGAAGACGGCAGTCATTAGTCACACACGTAATCTTACCAATAACAATATACAGGCAAGTCCAAAATAACGCCAACACAAACTAATGACAGATTATTAAAATTACTGAAAAATGACAATTATTGGAGAAACACCAGTTTTACTTTCTCCTTAGTGAAGACTACAATTATAATAACAGATAATTACAGCCATAAAAAGAGCTAATTCTAAACACTGTTGTTCTTATAGGCGCAAACACATTCTTCCACACATCCATGTTAATTATGATATAATGACAGCTGGATAACAAAAGACATCAGGAATCAAGATGCCCCAAAGGTACCCATCATTTACATAATGCATCTTGAACACTATATATATATATATATATATATATATATATATATATATATATATATACACACATACAAATATTATGAGGCTCAGGTAAACTAATTATCTGATGTGGACAGGTTAAAATCAAATGGTATACAAACAAGTTTGAACTAAAACACCATTGATACAATTTGATATCATATGATGAACACAAATGAAGATGCTGTGAATGTCTATGCATGCCTCAGCAGAAAAACTATATGCAAAGCACACACAAATGGAAGCTTTATAGAAATTAGCATTGTACACAAGCATATAAACATGGTTAAAAGAAACACTGATGTTCACACACACACACACACATTGGCTAAGATAATAAATCTACATTACACATCAAGTATCTTAACTACATCAACGTACCAAACTGTTTACCTCCTGGGTAACCCCAAACATTGATATTGTGACACTCTTAATGTGCGAACAATCATATTACCGGTAAATATGGTTGCATTTAGTTTTTTGTATCTAATCAGATCATAACAGCTATTTTAACAAACAGAACCTGTTCTTAATGAGCCAATATTCCAAAAAGGCTGGCACATGATGATGAGTCGAAGCTACGTAAAAGGACACAGTTTGTGACCAGTTAATGAGATACCATACATAGTGCAGTACAAAATGGACAATACAGTATTAACAGAGTGAGAACAATTAATCACACCATGACTGAGGTACAGTGTGTGATAATTATCTTTAAAAAACAAAACATTAATGGGAACCTAACAATGAACCCCAAGAGGCAGAGTCACTGCTCCATGAGGCCCCATTAGCCTACCATGGGCACAGTAAAAAAGCAAGCCATCAGCAAAACGAGAAGATTCCACAATTCACTGATCCAGATTAATGATGTAGATGTTAAGTAGATCTATAAGACTCTCTCATTAGTGACATCATGATTGTTACTGGTGCCAGCCAGCATCATCAGAATGAGAACAGACTGATTCACAAAAACTGAACTCTAATGGGGAGATGATGATTGGTGTTTTACGACCACTTTTATGCACATGGTAGGCTAAATGGGCCCAGTGACCTCCAAAGGTAATAAAGCAAAGTAAAGATGAAACACCCTGCACATATGACCACACCGAGATTCAAATTCAGGTGGTAGTGAGTTGTGATCCAACACACTACCATTAGAACACGGAGGCGCCCTTACTAATAGGGAGATAGAAAACTGCGCAAATGGCGTACAAAATGTGATATTGGCCATCTAACATTACATGCCAGAAGTGTGAAAATAGTCAGTTGAAAGTTACCAATCATATAACAATCACAACTTCTATCTAATAATAACATATGGGTTAGCAGGCAACATTGGAACATATTACCAGGGTCAATTCGCCACCATCCAGCAAACTGGTTACAATCATTTTCTAATCTAATATATTTGAGCTTTAAAACTGAATGGAGAATAAAGCTAAATGATATCTACGCATGGAATAGTTTGAGGTAAACGATAATAATCGGAGGTATTGACAGTCAGTGTGATGACGACGATGATAATATATATATTACTACACACTGACAGACTCTCTCTCACCTGTGTCAAGATGTATTAAGTAGAAGATCCTAATGGAAAGCAATCTTGATGAAGGAAAACAAGAAACAGTATAGTATAATGGCTCCCATAATAAAATAAGAGTGTAGTTTAGATGGTTTTATATCATTGTGTTTCATCAAGTGATCCAAGCCATTTATTGTCAAAAGAACACATTTGTGTAATTTATGTCTAAATATGAACACAAAAGTCTACCAAACTAAGTACCGACTATACTAATTGACTGTATTTAACTATAGACATTCACCAGATGGACAGTATCATTCTTATATACACCATGGAATAAAATGCAGTTAGTTATCTAGAATAAGTTGGAACTCAAAGCTGCCATTTCAGCATCCAGTAAAATATACTTGCAATCCATACAAGCAAAATATTATGAAATAATCCTCTTGTACATATTTGCAGAATGCATCCAAACAGATAAATACTATAAATCCCTCCCCCCCCCCAAATGCCACGCCTAGATGACATGATGTGCAGCAGGCTGAGGTTGCTTTGAGCAAGAAACAATGTATATGCCTTCCCTGGCACAAAACTGACAGAAAATTTTCAAAGCTAGTTTATCTGAAGTTTCACAGAATGCTTAACTGGCTATCATGATGATTTTCTTATTTTAGATTTAGACCAGTGAAGTAGCACATTTGGCCAAGTGTACATTTGAGATTTCTCTCAGTGTTTAAAATCTATTTTTGTCTATCTATGAAGCATGATGCCTTCATATGATCAGTTAATCTTTACATGGTTGCCACAGCTGAGGAAATATTATTTTCCAGGACTTTTCCAGGACAAAACTACCATTTTCCAGGATAAGGTATACAATATTTAAAGGTAGTGATAATAAATCAAAATACCGGTATGGGTAAAAAAAAAACAGTTCACATTTATTCAATATATAATTGATTATTGACATTTTTATAGCACAGCCTCCTCCTCCTCACCCCTTCTAGCTGTTTGATCCACCCACTTTTAATTAAATTTAATTCACACAGGATATCAAGACTATGAACTGGTACAATCTAAGTTTTCTTCTACAGGCATAATATTTATTCACAGGTTTTTTGTTCTAAGTGGATTTTTTCACAGGCAATATTTTTTCCAGGATATTTCCTGATTTTGTCAAATTCCAGGACATTTCCAGGACCTGGAAAATCAATTTGTTATTTTCTGGGTTTTTCACGATGCGTGGGAACCCTGCTTTACCAGCTAATTCTCTTTGTTGAGTGCAGTAATGCTAAAATTTAATTGTGCTAGAAAGCAATTTGTATCATAACAGAATAGTCATTTTTAATTGTATTCTTAAAAGAAAAGAGTCAACTGTGTGATTTATATGCTGAAATGAAATGCTTATGTATGTGGATAGTAATGCACAACTACAACCGAAATTACAAGGCCGATATTATTATGAAAAAAGCTCATCAAATCAGAGCCAATCCAACCATTAGTATATCACACAATGCGCAAACACTAATGGCCAATCTTAATGGCACACTCATCATACCCATACACAGCTAAGATGTTCAAACAACATGCCAAAGACAAACATCACACAAAGACACTACTTATGGAGAGGGGAGTACATGTCTCGACACTATTCTACTACAATAGACAATTTACCACGTCATCAGTAGTAGCATTATTGTTCTTGGTCCAGAGAGGTGGCAGCACCGATGCTCTCGGCAGTACTGCCACGCTGGCCCGACGCCGACCGACCTGTAATTACACACACAATGACATCTTATTTTGAAACAATCAAGCCAGGCTCACAAATGTCTTCCAAGGTCATCTGTGTCATAACCTAATCAACAAACACTCTCAATCGACATGTCAGGTTACTGCTTTATGACAATCAATAGGTTTCAAGAGAATATTTACCTTCATAAAGAGAAAAGACGTTTGGCTTAAAACAGCCACGTAAATTGGATGATTAAATGAACTAGGCAGTTTTGTTATTTGTGAATTTAAGTTCTTCTCTTCGCTTAAAGAATGTGGCAAAAATTGTATTCTAATTTCTAAAGCATGCACGCACACACATGCACATGTGCACACACACCTACACTCAAACACAATATTTGCTAAGGAAGGAAATATAAAGAGCATTAGGAAGACACGGACAATTTAAAGAAATGTAGAGTTGTAATTTGCAGAAAGTAAGAGAAAAAATAAAATAAATACAACAGTGACACCAAATCTTCACCCAATTGTACACTGTTACAGACACCTAAGTTATGACAACTAATCATATTCATAGCAATTTTAACTACAGCCATTTCTTGGTTTATTGGGGAATCCTTTTTAATGGTTACTTTCAGGTTTCCCTACATGATAACTTAATAAAGGCGTTACACCATATAACAGATGACTTACAACACCGGACAGAAATGTACACAGACCCAACAATGCATGCAACATCTAACATGGAACAAACACGTGTCATGAGTCTTGGTAAGTAAAAATGAATAAACAACAGTTCAAGTAAATGTGAAAACGAGGCATCTGGTGTCAAATATTGTTTGTTTAGCATCTAAAGAACGGGTAAGAAGAATGAATTATTTAGGAAGTGCACCTCAATGATGATCGATGTTTTACGGCCACTTTTGTGCACATGGTAGGCTAAATGGGCCGAGCGACCTCCAAAGGTAATGAAGCGAAGTCAAAGATGAAACAACTTTCAGATATGCCAATGCCGAGGTTCGAATACGGGTGGTAGTGATCTATGGTCAAGCGTGCTACCGATAGACAATGGAGGCGCCCCGAGTATACCTCAATGTCTGTACATATGATTTATTTAATTCGATTTATTTTTATCTTATATGTGTGCATTCCCCAATGCTGTAGCATTGTGCGGTTTGCATGCCAGAATTAACCTACTTTCATTTACATAGAATACAAGTTATGTACATGTACATGCATGAAAAAAATTATTAATTAATAATTGTGTTGATATAAATTTACATAAAACATACAGTTTTAGTTTAACATACATTGAGAATTTGCTTTCCTAGAATCTTTTCATTTTTATTATATATTCTTGTATTGTGTAAAACAGTGCAACATAATAAATACCATCTACTGGCAATGCTGTATGCACTAGTGTTATTAGATCAGTCACTGATTTTGTGTTGTTGATGTCAATATAGTCGGCCACAGCCCAGAGAGCAGAGCTTGTCTGTACATAAAATATTGTTGTGTAAAGAGCAAATTAAAATTCACATCTTACTGTAGGTTAGTTTGTCCAACACCATTGCCAGTCAAAAAAGACCAGTCTGGAATTTGGTGAAAACAGAATGGGACCAATCTAATAAAAAAATAGCTCTTAAATAGTGTTTCTCAAAGTACCCTTAAATGTTATGCAAGATAGCTCAAGATGTGCAGGATTATATGCTTTTATTAGTTATGGTCCCACTAAAAATGAATTACTTTTAGTAAATTTGGAAATAAAAGTTTGTTTGAAATTCAGTTGGCTTTTAACAGAACACGTTCATGTACATGCGTGGACACATGAATTAACATCGACTCGAAAGATCACCTATCAGCATAATGTCAGTCAAATATGGGATGAATACAGGGACTAATTATTCACAAATACATTCATAGATACTTTGTAATACATGTTTTCTTATTGTGAATCACAAAATCAATAGCAACTTTCAATGTTTGTTACATTTATTGAAATATTCATACTGTATGCTGTATAGCATATTGTATACTTGCATATACAGAGCCACTAAAGTTAACCAATATTTAGATAAAATACATCTGATTAGTTTGACAATATCATGAAAATGAGAAGAAGAAAAAAGGTATTGCATCTGTCAAACTCAAAAAGAAAATCTTTATTAATAATATTTTCCTTGAAAAAAAGAATGCAAAGATTCCATAAAACTAGCATCAAGGAGATGAAATAGTTCTCTGGTTGGTTAATTAATAATAAGTTAGGAAGGTTTTTATTTTAAAAGCAGGAACAAAAATAATACTACATCTGGTTGGACATTGCCGTTAATGTTGCACATCAGTTACTGAACAGACAAAATGTATTTATGAAATCAGAATTCAGTGAAAATACTTATCAAATGTAGTCCAATACAAATTAATGATCAAATACTAATACTGTATTTGAATCTATTTAAATACTAAAACAAATATACCACTGTCTGGTTTTAGTATAAAAAGAATTTAAAATGTTTTTTTAGTCCTGTACAGTCTTTCTATGTTGTATATATATATATATATATATATATATATATATATATATAAATGTGACAACAAATTTATAAATTGACTGCATTGTAGTTAAAGTAACAGCTTTCCATGATAATAATTAAATCTCCCAAAATTTCATATATATAATAGTTTTACAAAGAAGCGAAATTGACAGACAAAATGTCACCATTTTCAATACACTGATCAACCTTGACACACACACACACCCACACGCACATGATTGCTAACCATGGAATCAATAAACTCAACACAGTTACCTCAACAGAGTGAGTAGAGGAGGTAAAAGAGGCACAAGCAGAAGCAAGAAAAAAGAAAGTGTATTTGTTCACTTACGAACATATGCCTGAGTTTTGGCATAGTTACTTCCATAGCCACTAGGCGGCATGGCATGCTGCAGCAGGCGAATGATAGGTAACATTAATAAACAATATCCATTAAGATTGTAACTAAACATTGGTATGAAGACATCACAGCGTAACAGATGGAAATAGGTTAAGTGATGGCCAGTCCAAATAACTAAGCTAACTCTTAGCACGCTAAAGAAGCATCTACCAGACCTAACATAGGAGCTATATTAAGTTCACGTCATAAAACGGATAATGTACCATGGTATATACGACTTCTACGTATTACGCGAGTATTTCCAGGCGATGCTCCCTGCGCATAGATGCCATCCTCCTAATGTAACACAACATAACAGTAACACGGACAGGACACCAGTAACATGACAATCAATGTGTAAAAGAGACATCAGATACCTATAGTGCTCATTTAGTGCAGTCGGTTCAATATACTTAACACCAACAATATCAAAACTGAACAAGGCTGAAATGGTCTCGGCAACACGTAGAATAATAACCTGAACGTCAAATCCGTTATTCTCTTATCAGTTTTAAGATTAGATAACAGTGAGTTAGGGAAATTTGGCATGCCGCATAAACATACTAATGTACATAGCCGACATAAAGTATATAGTAATTAATGAATATGCACTGCAAAGGGATAGCAGTATCATTACTGGATCATCGGCAGTTAGTGAAGTTTTGTAGATTAATATAACATGCAGCAACGTTTTAAATATTCATTGCTGATAGATAAATTTATTTGTTATATTATTCAGTCCATTAACTGATCAGAATGAGAACAGTCAACATTTTCATGATGATAAACCAATATACATGCACAGTTAATTATTACCGAAAGAAGACAACAAATTCGCATACTGCTGATGTAGATAGTTAAAAAATCGTATTATTTATGTTAAATACCTTCACTCCATGACTTGTTACTGACAGAGATCTTCTGTGAAGCAGGGCATCTAACACGACAAAATTATAATATAGATTATTAAACAGTTGTTAATAAATAACATGGATTATAGACATTTGTTCCCAATAAAGTATTAACACACACACACACACACACACACACACAACTACAGAAAAAAAACATCTCACACAATATGAACTGACCTGCTTCAACTCCATGGCCTAATGCACGATTCTCCACCAATAATCTCCTAATCAAAGAAATACTTTTATCATTAATAGCCAATTTATATATAAATAAAGCCTTAGGTAAATTCAAGTTTCCTCCACTTCCAAACAATTATAATTTTGCTTAGAGTTTTAGAAATGAACAAAATATAACTGACATAAACACTAAATGGGAACACCATCAAAATATTTTTATTTTAGTGTATGCGATTCTTAGTGTAGCACTTATACGAGTGGCTGGTGTAGATCAGGTTTCAATACTGGGTGGGGATCATCTAGGAGGCTTAATAAGCACTATCACTCGAGACAGGTATAACGGGGGTGCTAGATATGAATTTCTCAAGTAGTCATTGAAGCAGTGGCAGGCTTAAACACTGTTCACTGTCTTAAGATGATGATAATAACAAATTATGTTTTACGGCCACTTTTGAAAACATGGTAGGCTAATCAGGCTGAGATTCGAACTCAGGTGGTCATGATCTGTTGTCCAACACGCTACCAGCTAGACCATACAGGCGACCCATTGACTGTCTTAAGAGTTATGGGAATGTCTAGACTGATTAACTGGAATACAATACTAACTTGGCTTCTTCCAGTTCAGCATGTTCTCTGTCCAGACTTTGTTTCAGGTTTTCTACGTGCTGTATCATAACTTCTATGGCTTCACTGATACGATATTCCTAGTGCAAACATATGGAATGAGGACAAATTACAATTAAATTAATAACTATTGTACACTAATATTCTTTGAGTGATTGTGTACAGGTACCACCATGATTAATCTTGTTGTGCGTACTTTATACTTTAAGTTAGTCACACCTCATTAAAGCTGAGTAACTAAGAACAGCATTACCTGTTTTACGGCACCAAGAACCTCTGCCCTTGATGACATCCGAGCTGTTGAACTGCCTAAGACTTCAACATGATGCTCTATCTTAGAAAATACTTCACGACTCTTAGCATCTTTACAAAGAGGGCCCAGAACCTAGAAATAAACAATATTTATTTGACATCCATTCTGTGGGAAGCATCAAATCTAGGGATAAAGACAACCACTGCCAAAGGAAATGATTAGTACCTAATGAACTCTATGATATTTATAGTTATATATATGCAATGTGTAACAAGTTGTTCATGCAGTGTGTGTGTGTGTGTGTGTGTGTGTGTGTGTGTGTAACAACAAACTATTAACTCAATAAACAAGCCAACGTTATTATTAATTGATTATCTTTTGTAGTGTTTTAAGTTTATATCACCCTGAAGAACACTAAAACAGGGCACACAAATAAGTGATGTCTATTACTATTATTGTTGTTGTTGTTATTATTATTATTATTATTATTATTACAACAACAAGGCTGCATAAATAAGCTTATCTGCTCAAGAGAGATAACACACACATTTGACAGCTGACTACTGCATGTTTTCTTTGATGTACACATATAAACTTTCCATATGGTGTTATCTTTATTCAGTTATCACTTTTAATATGTGATTTTAATAAATTATTTACTGGCATTAACTAGAAATGTAGTTAGATTGGGATCTATTTCAATACAAAGGGCTCTCTACATCTTACACTCTACTCATCAAAGGAGATATCTCAATTCAATTAATGCATTATGTGCATTGCCTATTGGCATGTTTTATTGCATTAGCATCAGAAAAGTACATATCTGATCTGAATGATTAAACAATATATTATCTTTAGTTATAGCGCTCGTTTAAATTTAATTTAACTAAATAAAACCCAATGTTCGGTAATAAATACTCGTTCACATTATCTGTGATCAGCTGTGGCTCACTATAACTGAAGTAACCGACTCCAGAAATTGTGGCAACAAATCATATCACATCCAATCAGATTAGTGTTTAAATTAATGGCGTTTGGAAATTTAGATGATTGTGACATGCCTTCACTGGCAGTCTTTCATACTGAATGTTATTACTATCTACAATATTGATAAACAGGGAAGGAGAATATTACTCTACTGGTGCCTTCTTCTAAATGAGGTATACCTTTAAAGGGAAAATTATCAAAATTTTAACTGCCATGGGATATCAGCATTATGTACTAGTACTCTTTTTCTTCCAAGTCAAAGTTTTCTTCTACAGGCATAATATTTATTCACGTTTTTTTTGGTTCTAAATGGACTTTTTCATTGGCAATATATTTTCCGGGACATTTCCATAAAATTTCCTAATTTTGTAAAATTCCAGGACAGTTCCAGGACATGGAAAATGAATTTGTTATTTTCCAGGATGAGTGGGAACCCTGACATAATCTAGCACAATCATTCAGCTGTGATGATGGACTAATCCATGAAGAAATAGTTCAATGTTGCTGATGCTGATAAATCAGATTGTATGTGGTTGACTGCATAACTAGGAAGAAAGCCACGTATCATAAAATACAAGATCCTGGTACACATGTATGATGCTCTATATAAAGGACATGCTGTATCTATATAGACCAAGTAGAACTGCGAGATCTCAGAATTCATTTATATTAGTAATACCTGGGATACGAGCAACTTATGGTAAAAGGTGTTTTAATCATGCTGCTCTAGTTTGTGGAATGAACTTCCAAGCAACACCAGGGAAGCAAGAATGATAAGTACATTAAAAAGCTGTTAAAGAGTCACTTCTTTCTAGTCCACTTTGGCAATTAATTAATATCTAGGCACTCATGTTTAATTAATGTGTATAATGTCCATTATTGTTAAATGTTTTATATATAACATTTAAATATTTTTATTGTCAAATTTTATTTTACACGCAAAACAGTTTTGAACACCCGATACAATACTATAAAAACAGTGCTATATAAATGTGGTATAATAATAATCAACAATGTGACGGGATTTGTCAAAACAAATGCAGGACAAAATGCTGTTAGAAAACAAACAGCTGACATTTTCACCATTTTCAAAGACTGCATGAAAATAATATCAGTGCATGAAAACATAGTGTACATATGACAAACTGTTTAATATATAATAATGTTAAAAAAGAAGTCCGACTCGAAAATGTATCATACATCGTCAAATAGGGCAAAGAAAGGCATGCCAAGCATTTGTAAACATCTTCGCCATAAAAAATAAAAGTATTCATGAATGCTCTAACTGTAGCATAGGTAAAACGGGTTGACTATCAAATGCTGATGGTTCATGTTAATCATATTTCAGTTTGTTATCCCAACCGTGTGATTTTTTATAAAGCTAGGTTATTGTTGATTTAAGTCACAAGTATAGTGTACTTTTGCATATATATCTCTGGATACACACACACACACACACACACACACACACACACCCTTGTTCAAAATATCTCAATCATAAAGTGATATTCTCTATGTAACTTTCACAATCACTGCAATTTTTAGATTTATTATGTGCCCAATGTGTGTTATTTGCAAAAGTGGTCTGGTTAAAGAAAATATGAAGACATCTTGAAAAGGTAAACTTTTGTTTTCTAGCTACAGATTATGTTACTTTCCTTCATTTTTCTTTTACTTAAAAAAAGTGTTTACATTCAATAACTAATTCGGTATACCGGTATAGAGGTGTTCATAGAATTTAAGAAAAAACTACCGACTGGTCAGAATGGGTGTATGCTAGAAATGTGTTTATATTTACTAGCCTGTCTACTAATACTCTCTTATATTAGCTCCAATAGCCTGGTAGTATCAATACTGCTATTACAGTCTGGCTCTGTTTTAATGTGGTGTATGTGGTCAATGGATGTGAGCTGCATTATAAGTAGACCATGGATGGCAGCGGCCTCTGGGTTTTAGTGGCAGAGGGGTGTGAATTAATAAGACTTTCTGCCAGGCCATATTTTCTCACATATCATATCAATTTGAGGAGACAAGAATAACCACAACATCACATAATTGAGTAAAGTCAATCAATATTCTGTTGTATTTTCGTGTAGATAATGCAATACAATCATTGTAATCCAATTAGACAGCCACCAGCTACATCGGCCATTAAATTGATCCTTATTCTTGCATTAGATTGTTGGAGATGCTGGAAATGATTCAGACAACCTATTCTTTACGCGTAATTAATAAAACCCCAATAATAATTGTGTGAATTGATCCTCAGTTGAAGTTATGTAGGCAGAGCCACGTGTGATGGACTGTGGTTATTTGGTTATTAATGCCACATGAACAAATGAAATCATCCACGCCAAGGTATACTGTATATACCTATGTACAAGTCGATCTCATATACAAGACAGAGTCAGTATATCAGTCTATATTACAGGAAACCACCTAACTTGAATACAAGATGAGGCAGAGTTGCAATTTTTATACTCCAAAAATAAATGCCAAAATCGAGTGCGTCTTATATATGGGCCAGACTAAAAGGGAAGGTAATATTTGGCATAATTTAGGGGGAAATACAATAATATTGTTTTTCAACATTAATAATGAATATATGAACAGTACAAAATGTATTCGGTGTGTTTTATCTGATGTCTCTCAAATCCAAACTTAATCGTGTTAACTGCCATGATTATTTAATCCGATGCTCTAATTAGTGATGTGATCACGAAGACTTGTCATTACTACCCAGATATGTGAGCGTGTTTATTTGAACAGAATGGTAAATGAGGCCATGCAAAGAATGTCCATAGAAGCCACATCATAGGAAAACGATTACAGCAAACACTCTGTTAATTACTTCCAAAGCTGGCACATGGGAACTACTAATAAACTACTTCAAACAGCATTACTGAAAAAAAAAAACTTCAACAAGACAAGGATTACAGAAACGAATGCACAGCAGCAGACAACCTGAAGCAGCCGTCATTACCTATCGTCACACAGTGGACAAAAACGGCCTGGGATTAAATTGACCCACCCATCATTACCAAATTATTCAAGTGCCTCCATCAGCAATGATTTAGATGGCATGGAAGATGATGTATTGTTGGCTGAAGAGTATGACAAATTCAACACTGACTCCGACGAAGAAGGCAACAACATGAATGATGACAGGATGGCACATGAACATATGTTCATTGAAGAGAGTGATGATGATGAATTTTTTGGTTTTGAATCAATATTGCTGATTTTAGTGTGTCTTATATGTGGGTTCGACTCCAGGGCGGTTTATTGGTCCTAAAGACAGGTGCATCTTATAAGCGAGTGTGACTTATAAGTGAGTATATATGGTGCTTGACACACTGGGTAATTAGTAACCATTGGTAATGTTTTGGTTCATGACAAATACAAATTAAGTGTTACAACTTTGTTTGAATTTTTGTGAATGGTATGGAGCCTATTACATGGAAGTATTTTCAATGAACTTACTGTGGAAAATCACCAAAACTTTCATATCTTCAATACAAATAATCAGAAAGTAACCATCCTTATGTTACATCTGCAGTATACTGGACTGCATTATAATGGAGCCCCACTGTACATCTAACTATACACAAGTCTGTTCATGAAATTCATAACCTAAGACAGCTTGATTATAGATTTAAAATATTCATGTTAGTCTTAGGCTGGGTATTGTATTTAAATGTGCAATGCTGCCAATCTGAAAAGACCACTGGAATCTTGCTAGTACTGGATTTAAATTTGATTATAATCAACTTTCTTACATTGGATACAGAAGCAACTGGGCTGAGTAATTAACCAATATATAGAGAAAATACTTCATAATGTGTAGTGCATTAAGTGAGTGAGTTAGTGAGTATAAGGTTTAGTAACACACTGGTGCAAAAAGGTAATTTATTGTCCACTCATTTAAGTCACCACTTACAACATATTAAATAACACAGCAGCCCAATTCTACACCCTGATTCCACAATATTAGTATTAAAATATCATTGCAAAATATATATTGAATATGGATATATTTTAAAATAATATAATAATACAATAAAATAAAATCACTGTGTGCATACACACACAGACACACACACAGTTCTATGATTCTACATCTACATATGTGATTCTACAGTTCCTTATTTCTTACACTAGCATTAATACCAATGACTATAATCATTTTTGCTGATAATTTCTTTGGTCAACAATTTCTGGAACAGATTTAGTCTCACCAGTTGTCATCCATTTATTGTTCTTTATGAACCAAGAGGCACATTTAAATGTCGCCACCTAGATATATGCTACCTTTATTACCTGGTCTAAGTGGTTCACTGAGTGTACAGTGACATTTAGTGCCAGACGTTATAGATGTGACGTCAGCCAGAAGTTATTCACTCAGCTGGCTTGGAGTGATACTTAAGAAGAGATAGCCTACAGATAACCAAAAAGCTCTTAAAGGTCATACCATTGTCAAGATGACTCAATCCATAAACTATTTAGGTTAATAAGAGCACTTTTGTCTTCTGAACAAATAACAGTCTGATGACCACAAATTTGGATAACCGGTGACAGATCAAGTCTTCTATAGTATGTCTATATTGACTGTTGACTCCATTAGGATGATAACTTGTGTGTCTGTTTGTACTTAACATTTTTCAGCAAACCAGACCACTGTGATGATGTCACTAGGAATCGAGTGATGAGCTCTGATGTTGTACATAGTTGTTCCAACCAAAAGCTGGTCTAAGCAAATCTGACTAGGTTAAAACAATCCAAGACCACCTACAATCTGAGTAAATATTAATTGAAAGTAATCACAGGGCATGTATAAATACCTATAGAGTACTTTCCTCAGCCAATCGGAAAACAACTCTCTAACCTAAACAGATTTTCACATAATAAATTAATTGCTCCTACAGAGGAGAAAGAAAAAATGGTGGAAAATAATAGGGCAAGCGAAGCAAGGGTCGAGTGCTGCAAGACAATATCAGCTAGTCAGAAGATGTGATTTCTAGGCTAACAGCCAATGAGAGGATCCATTTCAAAGACACCTGGATTGATGTTTTGTTCACATATCTCAGTTGTCAAACTGGCTGATGTGTTAAAGTAAAATGTTTCATCATTTGTGTTGAAATTCCCATACATTTCTCAATGGATTCACACTGATCACAAGAATGTTCTAAGGACTATAAAAACCCGGGAAACAACCAATTTTATAATCTGTATTTACTCAATTTACTTTTAAGTCCGTTTTGATAGTGTACTGCAATTCTACATTTTAATGTCTTACTTAATGTGTATGTTTATATTTTGGAGGCTTGAATAAATAATAATTAAATAATTAAACAAATTAAACCCCAGAAATATGAACCAAAACAACATGATGACATGCCACAGGTAAGAAACACCAGATCTTCCTAGCTGTCATTATTACAGGTTTGACATAATGCAAATACACCATAAATGGTGGAATAAATACTGCACTTCATCAATGTCAGTGAATGTCAGTCATAAATAGACATTTACCATTTATCATAATGTTAATGGTGTCAACACACTGATATTTGGATGTGTCCAATTTCAATTAATACATGAATATCTTTTATTTCTGACTTCAGTAAATACTAATAATACTATTGTTACCTGATTATTATTATTATTATTATTATTATTATTACAACACAAATTTATATAGTGCTTTAGATACACATATGCTAAAGTGCTGAAAAACCTAAATTTACACTACAAAAATAATAATCTATCATAAATTCATAACTAAAATGCTGAAAGCCTACATTAGTACATTATGTGACCTGATGGTGAAAGCATACCTTCAGTGCCTCCTTGACACCTCCCATCTGTTGTTCAATGTTCTGTTCAGCTACGTCTCTTGATCTCTGATGGAGCTCAACTCTCTTGTCCAAAGTTAATTTGTCAGTCTTAAAGGCCAAAGAAAGACGTACAAACTTCTCCTGTAACAAATATCAACTTACATTAAGGGTGTGTGTGTGGGGGGGGGGACTTTACAGCATACAAACATATATAAATCCTTAAGCAACTGGATTAAACAAACAGCATGGAGACTAACAAGTCCACTGATAGTGCACATGTGCTTGCTTGCATGCGTGCGTGTGAAAGCCAGGCAATAGATACTGCAAATTAGCATGTTAATGATTAGCAGGAAAAGATTACCTCAATTTCTTGCTCTGGTGTTTGTTCGAGGCTGCAAGAAAATAAAAAAATATCGACTAGATTATCAATTAATTAAAAATAGTCAGACTCAATTAAATAAAAGACACATATCCAGTGTTAAGTCACAAACAAATACAATCTACAACTTTAGTGAATATGCTTTGCTTTTATATTAGCTTTTAAAATGTAGCAAAATACCATATGTGATATATATATTGATGCATATTTCAGGCCCAAGATTTACAATCAGTAATGAGTATTGTAGGAATTCAGTCAAGTGGATGTCTGACCAATCACAGAGGAGAACATTCTCCCAGTGGGAATATTTATTTAATTAAAACTAATACCATAGAGTTACTATTGGTGAAGCTAGCTGACAAGATCACATAGAAATAGTGGTGTGAAAAACTCCCTCACACACACACACACACACACACAAACACAGCACACAGCATTGGAATGTTGAATTTATCAGCCAAGGCAACTGAACAGTTTCATAGTGGTGGAAGCAACTGTATCAACACAAGAAAACTTAAGAAAACACAGCTTTTAGAAGAAAGCAGCATGTATGACTATAAGTCGATTGAGACTGCTGTAAATTGTTAAACACATCGAGTTAGGCTACTGTTTGTACAGTTTTTAGGCAGTGACAATATAGTGACATCTATGAGCTAAATAATCAGTATCTAGAACAGTATCAGTGAAGTAAACATTTATATAATCCATGGCACCATTAGAGAACACATGAAACACGATCGCTGGTAATCATTAAGTTAAAAACACTTCAAAATATGTTTATCATCATTTTTTTTCACTTGTCCAATCATATTAATAACAACATCAAGAATAAAAATTACAGCTTACAGAGGTGTGTGTATGTGTGTGTGTGTGAGCGAGCACGCTTGTGCTACTTTATTAAGCCCTGGTACCCGTCCTATCTACGACAATGACAATATCACCGAGGGGCTACTTCTTAGAGAAATGACATGATCAGATGAAAAATATCTGACACTGAAGCAACACTCTGACCCCACAACGTACGTACGTACGTGTGTGTGTGTGTGTGTGTGTGTGTGTGTGCCTGCGTAAGTCAGTTATTTGTCATCTACCAGCACCTTTTTCAGACCCAAACACATCTCTCCATCAATACCCACTACAAAGTTTTACCTGTTCTTGTGAGCCTTCAGAGCCTGTAGAACAACCTTGTGAAATGCTTCTCCCTGGCTACTGGTTGCCATGATGATGATGATGCCAATATTCTTATTTCATGTCGTGAAGCACAAAGTGAAAAACCAGAGTAAAGAGTCTATAATCTTAGCCCATGACTTCTGACTGTTCCACACAATAAGAATTCAAGCCGATAGCCAACAACCTATCAGTAATTATCCAAACCCAATCAACGGGGTTATGTTTTATGTCACATCTGTAAGGTGTCTACCTATTTCCTGACGGAAAATCATTCATTAGCTAGAGACACCGTATACTGTTTCCCAAATGTTACAATCAATACATCAGATACCGCTCGTTAGTCGACACCTCGCCAGAACAACAACAAACACTGCACAATATAGTCAACCATCAGCTATAATACACTTGCTTTGCACAATAACCCACTAGCTGGACGTACTCATTAGATTATAGTGCGGATCAAGTTCAATGGTTTTGTGGTGCAGGACTCCAGCTTTGCACCAGGTACCATTTAGAAACACAATTAGTGAGTGGGATACAGTTACTGGACACCAGAAGGAGGGATTCGCCTTACTCAATCACAGTTTTAGCAGGCGACGGATGAAATGAATGTTCCATCTCCATAATAATCTGTCCGCTAAAGCACAAGCCAAGTGTGTCATTTGTTGACGCATTACCATAATGACAGTGGGTCTCCTCCTCTTCCAGCTGTTGCTGCTGCTAGTGACAGTGCTCACTAAGATGCTCGCCATCCGGCTAACACCACCTGCCTACGCTGAAGTCCTGCCAACAGCAACATTACTGGATCAGATAAAATATCCACAGCACCAAGCCATCCCGGTATCCTCTCCAGCCTTCAACAAGTGACCACGAAAGCGGTTCACGTTACGTGGCAGCAGCTGTACACCTGAGCCTGCGAGCGAACCATTCCTGTGATATACGTACATGTTTTTGTCCAACAGGTTAGTATACAATAGGGTGAAAGTTTTTGCATCATAGTCCGATGGTACACTCCCTTCTATAGGCAACTAAGGTGTTAAACATAGCAAAGAGGCTTGGAAAGACATGAATATCTTATACGTGTGCAGAGTGTGAAGGATGAGGATAAATATTGCCCCGACAGCCTACATGTCCACCTTTATAAATTATTGAATAGCATTCACCAACTGGTAGATGGTGGCGTGTTGTCTGCGATTTACGTATAGACACGGTGACAAGAGACGCAAGGACCACACTCGACCAAAAGTATGTGGCTATGAGACACACATCTGTTACTAGACTGATTATTTACCAATTGTATTCTACAAGTTCCACCTCGTTTATTGCAGTAATAAGTCAGAAGGATTTGACGACACTGGCTATTACAAATGTTAATAATGGTGATGATGATGATGATGATGATCGTGATCATCACCATCACCACCACCAATATCATGTCGTAATAAGCAAAGTTCACGAGTAATTTATCATCAACACAAACACCAGCATATATTCAACTACCCAACAACACTGCAGTGTTAAGATGACAAAACATTTAATTAAAAACACAAATCAAGAAGATCAATATGCAGTGATGTCTCTCCACTAGTAAAACACTGTACAGCTTATTTATTTAAGCCACTAACTCAATATGTTACAGCATTCTCTATAAAAGATGTCCTAAGATAAATCAGTCTGAGTGACAATGACTTGCTATGCTGCTTATCGTAAAATTATTTCTATATTTCAATTTTTATTAGTGTATGTGCATGCGCACATACGCACACACGCATGCACACATGTGCTTGTGTGTGTGCAATAGCAGAAGCACTTAACTACAAACACCACCAACATCAACCAGTACCTCACTAATCTTATTTTATTTGTCTAATACAGTGAGATTGGCCGCCATCAGTAGATTGTAGCAATATTACCCAAATCAAGTGGTTGCCTGTATTATGGGCACTTTATTGTGTAATATAACACGTAATATGGCTATAAAATTCACAGCATGGATGTCAGTAGCCAAGAAACCTTGCTGGGATTCTACGCACCTCACTAAGGCCAGTTTTATTATTGTCACAAAGTAGTAATAATAAAAAAGTTAGCCTTCAATTAATATTACATTATTTTAAACTGAAAGAAAGTACACATCCTTCAATAAATAACTGTGAAAATATCATTCTAATACTATTATAGTGTACTGACAGCCATTAACAGATGAGAATGTTTTATCTTCCGTTCCGTTGACTTCTCTTATCTGGGGCTACTGGTTTAATACTTTACACACTAGCAAATGATATTCTATGATCAGTATATCCTCTGTTTAAATTATGTTTATGCCCCACTGATAACTTGTTTTATTTTTAATGTTATGTTATGTAAAATGACCTGGCTGATGTTGTATATAATCTCTTTTTTTTTTCTGTGATAACTAGTTACTTGTATTGTATTACTATGGACCGAGAGTCTGAAATAAAGATTTATTATTATAATTTTAAAGGCTGCAGACAAAGATTCTAAATCTGGTATGACGATGACTGATGTTTTACGGCCACTTTTGTGCATATCGTAGGCTAAATGAGCCGAGCAACCTCCAAAGGTAATGAAGCAAAGTCAAAGATGAAACAACCTTCAGATATGTCCACTCCGAGATTCGAATTCAGGTGGTAGTGATCTGTGGTCCAACGCGTTACCAATCAGGTATACAGTGCAAACTGTGGCGGCTACCGTTTTATAATTTTGTTATAAAGTATAATGATTGCATTATTTACCAGTAAATATGATTATTATACTTTTAGGATAATAATCCACTATGAATCTTGCCATGCTTTTTAAAAAAGAAAAGAATGACTGACAATTATCAGCTATAAATAAATATAGAACGAAATTATTTCTGACCAGATTTAATAGGAATCAGGATTATTGAACTATTATAAAACAGTTTATTACATCTAAGTGACTAATGGCGAGTTAAATTTGATATTCTACTAGTTTTAATGATCATTTCATTTCAGCTTTCTGTCTTGTGAATGGTTTGTTGCTGTTTAGTGACAGCATGTTTGTCAGTTTTGAGCTCCTTGAATATAACAACCAAACATACCTAAAGGTTATTATTATCTCAGATTCAAATACGCACCTGGCTTAAAATCTAGAACTTATTGAAATGGAAATCAGGTGCATTGCATTGGTATGGATGTTGTACACAATAACAGTTAAAAACAAATCGTTAGTATGCATTCACACATCGTTATCACACATCATAGCGAGTGCTTCTGCAGTACACATAATGTATATACAGAGAAACATACTCAATTCAGTTGACACACAAAAATGAGGTTATATATTAGGGAGCACAGGGGTCATTGAACCAATATATTCAAATATGATATATCTTATAATGTCATCTCTAAACAATGCTGGTAATATTTAAGCAATACCTAGCACCATCTCTAAATTACTGTAAGCTGCAGTATTCATAATACGTTTGATGATAAATATTGAACTCAGTGACACAAATCAGTCATTATAGATTGGACACCACTAGGTGTTAAATTCAACAGTTGTTTTTTGTCAAGCTTGCAGCTAGCTAGTTGTCAGTTGAACATCATATGTTTGTTAATTAAGACAATATCTTATTATAAATCTTACTGAAAACTCCATATTTTTATTTGATATGGACAACAAAGTAACAACCACCATAGTTTTGTTTCATAATTCAAATTTGCACAACCATCACAATTTTTTTACTTTAAGATTTTAGGACGTTTAAAGAGCTCTTTAAAATACTGTATATTAAAACAAAACAAAAGATTACAAGTTCACACATCGCATTGGCAAATATTCTTCAAATTTATTATTTCACAATTTTGTGTTCACTGTGTTAAGTATTTGTCAACTATGGAATAAAATTTTATCACGCTTTTCCTTTTTCTGTTAAACAATTAATAATGACTAAAGCCCAACAATAGTTTTGTACACCCAAATTACAACCAACAGACATGATAACATGCCTTTTAAAACTTTAAAAATAGTGTCCAATTATTTGAAATCACTTACAAAACTTTACAAAACAAATCCCTCGATCACCATTTTTAATAACAAGGACTGAACACGAAATAGTTTCTCTGGAGTCAGACTTAAAATTACAGCCACAAAACAATAGCAGAAGCTAATAATTTTTTTTCTTTTAATAACATTAAAGGTAATTACATAGTTTAATAAATATCATTCATTACTGATATAATCATAATGTGCCTAAATCCACGGAAAGCAGTAAACTTCAACACCTTCAAATCAAATAAAACGAATATTTAAATATTATCTTAGTTATTAATATGTTCCAAATCTAAAAGTTGTTAAACACGAGAAAAATCACTCATTAATAGTTACTCACGTTTTATAACATGTCTAGAGATCAATGGTAATATATTTATATTTAAACACACTACAATAAATGCAGTTAATAATAAACAAATGTATGTATAGACTGATACCTGACGAGTTCTATTTAAAAAAAGTTAAACGAGCATAACATTTGTTTTTGCTACCATGATAAATTATGACCATAATCTATTATGACCTGATAATACAATATGGTAACATTATGATTTGGCTCTGTCCTGATTGTCAGTCAAGAATATTAATGATATAGTGGTGATACCCTAAAAAGTTAGGCAGATATTACCTTACACTTATAATATTTCTTTTATCACACTATTAAAATATTTAAAAAATACATTTTAATTTTTGTAGGTTTCGTTTGGTATGCAGATAAAAAAAATAAACATAATGATATATGTAAGCTGTATGATATTTTGATATCAATGCATGAGCATTAGTGGCAAATATGAGCATAGAATTTCTAAAACTCTAACTAGGAAGAGATGTAAATGAGAAAGGCTAGAGAAAAAAAGTTGCAAATTTGTTTTAAGGAAAAAGTCAACTGTAACCTTTTTTTTCTGGAGTTGATGAGAACGTGATTGATAAAAGCAAAAGATAAAAGACTAAAAACAGATTATCACAGTGGCCTGAGTTTAGATCATTTTGTTGGATTTATCTTAACTATAAACAAAAACCACACCATTCAACCACAACGTTTGCCAAGTAAATCAATCACCGGATAACAGATCAGAATGACCAATCAGGAGCTGGCTAGCTTTGGAGGATCACACTTAAGGTAGGTCGCAATGCGGAATATTATCACTAGTTATTGTTAATAATTCAGTACTAGTACTTAATGCAGGTCTCAAATCAAGTTAACCTGGAGAATAAGTGATGTCCTTATTTTAGAATCACTTGGATTTGTTCCATTTTGGCTTAACATGGTTCCCACAGGCAAGGAAATATTCTTTACCAGGACATTTCTAGGACAAAATTCAGGACAAATCTATACAAGATTTAAAGGTGAATAAATCAAGATATGTGCCAAAAAGGATAGCATATTTATTCTATGTATGATCGATTATTGACATTTTTATGGTACAGCCTCCTCCTCCTCACCCCATTCTAGCTGTCTGATCCACCCACTTTTATTTAAATTTTAACATGGGATAGCAACACTATGTACTGATACTTTTTTTCTTCTACAATTGAAGTTATCTTCTACAATCATAATATTTATTCACAGGTTTGTTTTGGTTATATTAGTGGATTTTTTCACGAGCAATATTTTTTCTATGATATTTCCAAATTTTGTAAAATTCAAGGACATTTCCAGGACCTGGAAAGTGAATTTATTATTTTCAAGGTTTTCCAGGATGCGTGGGAACCCTGTAAATACCAGTACTCTTTCTTCTACAGTCAAAGTTTTCTTCTACAGGCATAATATTTATTCATAGGCTATTTTGGTTCTAAGTAGATATTTTCACAGGCAATATTTTTATCCAGGACATTTCCAGGACCTGGAAAATGAATTTGTTATTTTCCAGGTTTTCCAGGACATGTGGGAACACTGATTAATAATCAATTTAATACAAATAATAGAATTCTGGATGACTTGGAACTAAATTATGCTTATAAGAATAAGACACCTGAGGGTAATGGAAAACCCTAATGATGTATCATAATAGGACAAATTTATAAATTATAGATTTGTTAATCAGAATTTCAACAAAAATAGCTAGACAGTTTGTAGTTTCCCTCCCCCAAAATGCAGAATATACTTTCAAGCGTGTCACATCTACTAAACACGTTTGCAGTGTCAATATACAAAATACAGTGTAGTTTTGATATTATGTGGACCAGTATAACACAAAATTGGCTATAACACGGTCATACCCTTGACACCAATTTGCTGGATCCATAATATTGGATTTTCTGTAAAATGGAATGAAATCCACCACTGAATTTTTTCAAAATACTTTGAACTCATTTTCAGTTTTTAATTCACACAAAAACATAGCCAATGTTCACAAATTACCCAACAGGTGATTTATTAATCCAAATCTTAATTTCACACCATCTTGGCTAACCCAGTTAAACAAACAGCCCAATCACAACCCTCATCTATTGTGACTCCACCCACTAAATAAATTTGATTCTTTTTGTTAATTCATAGCTATTACCTATGTTTTATTTATTGCAATTAGGAATGAGATTTTGTGTTTAAAAGACTTGTTTTATGTTCTCATTACAAAAGCAGATGTACAAACAAATACATTTTCAATGACATTTATTTGTGCACATACACCTATAAACACTAATTTTTTGTTCCATATATTTGCTACCGGTACCTTCATCTGAAAAATATGCACTATTTCTGGCAGATGAATATCAGGAATCAAACACTGCTGTCACTTTTTGCAAATATTTTCAGAAAGGGATCAGATTTATGTTTAAGTCAACAAATGATGAAACATTACAGGGAACACAAACAGTAATAACCAAGGATGGTGCAAAACGAGGTGAAAACACAAACTACCAATTTGCCCCCAACCGTGATCAAGGTGATGATCGCAGCTCGTCAGTCTTGATTCATGGTCAACAGTTTGTGAACCCCCAACATCTGTGTATTAGAGGAGCCATACTATTATTACTATACATCTATTTAAATGTTTTAGCAGTTAATCTGATGCAGAAATGTATGGATGTTTACAAATACAGTTCTATATATTACAAATAGCCAATAATATCTGCTGACATATATAAGTAACAAGAATCTATACAGCTCCAAGCATAAAATACTGGTATCAGACTATATCATTATGGCTAAAAACACGTACATGCTTCAAGTTCAAGCTACAAGCATTTCCTAAACACTATGTATTTATCTGGCTTTCTTTTTTTACATATAAGCCATACGCTAGTTAACCAAGTATACATTAAAGCTACTATTAAAACAAATTATTATTCTAGCTCTCAACTGTCAAAACCATACTTTAGATTTTGATTGAAGTCCAAACCTGCTAGTAATTGTCCAAAAAAGGTTTGGACAAATAAATAATAAATAATTATGGAAAATAGCAAAAGATAATGCAGCACTAGTATATAACAATAGTGGTAATCAAACTTTAACAAATTCCAACTGTATTGAAATTTGCAAAGCTTAATAAATATGTCAAAATAAATCTAGAAATGTTCTCGAGTTTATATTATTTTTAATATGGGTATTTTTAAGTTGAGTATTTCAGGTTAAGAAAACTTTCAGCTATTAATTGGATGGTAGTTTGAATAAATACTATTTTCATCATGGCTACAAGTAAACCATGGTAACTACTGTTATTAGTAAAGTAATTACCAGCAACACACATAGGCACAGTTCATCTGTAACCAGGGATTGTTAATGAGCTGTAGACATGCAACTGGAAGACTTCATCAGCTTCGGGGAATGACTTTGTCCACATAATCCACTCAAAGCTGGATCTTATGGGCCAAATAAGAACACTACTACTTATTCTGGTTAAGATGATTAAACCCCATTCCTTCCTACTATTTGATGTAGGTATTTATTATGGTTGCCATGGTAACATTTTCATTAAATCAGACCCAGGTGCATTGCCATGACATAATCCATATTCATATATGCATTACTAGCCTGTGGTGCTTGATTCTAAAAAGCAACACCTGCTACCCAAAGTCTACAACTTAACAGTAATACCTGTAATGCACTGTAACAAACATATTTTGCAGTCATGCTAGTCATATTATTATCTGGAAATGTAGTATTAATCAGTATTCTTTATTTTATTATACATATCAGGACTAGGAAGCACTTACATTATTTAGTTTAAATAAGTTTAATGAACACACACACATGTGCATGCACACACAGCCAGATACATAACTATTTAAGAGTGACTGAATGTTTTGTTTAACCTCAACAGTTGTCACACTTATGACATATGGGTAGGGCTGATTCCCAGACTACAAACGATGATTGATGCACATGGTAGGCTAAATGGACTGAGCAACCTCCAAAGGTAATGAAGCAAAGTCAAAGATGAAACAACCTTCAGATATGCCCATGCCAAGATTCGAACATGGGTGGTAGTGATCTGTGGTCCAACACGCTACTGCTAGTCTAGGGAGACTACAAACATTGGTAACTTTGAATTATTAATTTTAAGGTTTGTAGCACAATACTCTATTCATTGCATTATTGGAATATCCCTTCAAGTGCATGAAAACAAACACAATTTGTTTTTATTTTAAGCAAATGACAAGGTTCACAAAATGAAAAATAACCCTGTAATCAACTGAAGCACATCAATATGATAAGATCTGTGAAATGACTGATATAACTTTATATAAAACAGAGAGAATAGTTACACAGAGTAAGACAACTGTCATCAAGAAGGATTTGCATAAACATGCCAACTACATATATAAGTTATAATTCGTTTATTTTTCATATTAATCTATATCACTGGCTATGATATAGTTTAAAAGTAATATTTGTTGGTGGAATGACAAAATAGGGAAAACAAAAACTGGTAATTTTGAAACATTCCAAGAAACAGATTGTTCTCTAATAACATCATGTATGCACAAAAAGTCGGAAGCTTTCATAACAACACAAGAAAGTCTGCTTTAAAGGGGGATACAGTATGGAAAAACTAAACCATTCGAAAAAAAATTTCACTCAGAACTCAGCAGTGCTGAAGAACGTATTTCAGATATATGAAAGGAAACATTCAGCAAATGAAAAACTTAAAAAAATAAAACAGCACAAATCTAGTCAACTTTACAATAATTAATATTGTAGGTTATTAATTAAATTAATCTATTTCAATAAAACTATCAATTCCAGCATAATCAATATTTCACTTGTTTTTCTCACAAAGTCACCAATACATAATGTCGCAGTTTGACCAAAATATATAACCACATGACATAATGCTTCCCTGACATGTAAATAGGTTTCTGCAAAAATGGCAGAGAGGATTCATAGTTCTAATAGCAAAAAAAAAACTCAACAAATGTGATTTTTTTGACATATCAGAATCAGTAGAATGCTTTATCTTGCTTTGTCACTGAATATCTCCATATAGTCATTATTACTGAGTAATGTTTAAACAGATTTTGTTCTTTATGGCATCAAGCCTTAATACACGAAGTAGTATTAAATTGGGATAGTTTGAAAACAAATCACAACTTTAAGGTCTGAAGTTGGTATTATTATTATCAATCAACCCACACATTTGATAATAAAATTCATGAACTAAGGCTCATAGGATTCTAAAGGAAAACTTGCCAATTCTATTCTTATCCACGATAAACTGGGTATTACATTAAGTTAACTTGATGGCAGGAAATACTGATTTCTTGAATATCTTCTTCAGGAAATGATAACACACTTAAGCCAATTAACCACAAGCTGTAGAGTAACAGCTGGATTACACAAGAAATGACAGCTCAAAGATTTTTATACATGAGAAGAATTATGACTCAACATAAACATCATGATGAACATACACTGGGTACATTATGATGGAATTAATGCTAATGGCAACAGCTTGAGCGATAGCCTAAGTAAGATAGACGCTAACATCTGATCAGTGTCATTTGTACAACTGTAAATAGTTAACCACATATATCCTATCTAATATTATACATCATTCATCTGCCAAAAGAGAAAAAATTATGATTAAATGATAGGTGACTGACTGATTGCATCGTTTGGCCCCGGCACTGGTCTCAGTTAGGACAAGTGACCGAGAGGCAACTCCTTCAAGAAACATCACACAAACACATGTATAGGAAAAAAGATTCAAACATTAGGTTTGCAGTACAATGCTCTAACCATTGGCCATTCGGACCACCATACCATAAGATGATTGATGTTTTACGGCCACTTTTGTGCACATGGTAGTCTAAATGGGCCGAACGACCTCCAAAGGTAATGAAGCGAAGTCGAAGATGAAACACCCTTCAGATATGGCCAAGCCGAGATTCGAACACTGGTGGTAGTGATCTGTGAGCCAAAGCGCTACCGTTAGACCACGGAGGCGCCTCCACTTTACCATAAAATGACAGTCTTAAGTAACAATGCTTTCATGGTAACATATATAAATAAGGATAGACACCTCTGAGAGAAGCCGAGAGAGATAAAGATAGAGAGGAAGAGACTAACCTTTTAAGCTTATCCTTCCTGCCAGGCAGTAACTTCATTTTCTCTAAGAATACATCTGACAGACTTGGAAATGCTACTTTTACGGCTTCTTGCTGGTTGGCCATTTTGTCTGTGGATGAATGTTCCTGTTGGTTTTCCTGGCTTCCAATAACTTCGGATAACTCTGGCATTGTTGGCTGCTTCGTTAAATTTCTACGTTTGACCAATTTATCCTGGAGACGGGAAATCCGTACATAAAAATAGGCTCTGGATAACAAAAGCTGCCTGTGTAATAAAATAAATAACAAAACATGCCCCAACTCACCTACCACAACACACCACTGAGATGTCTACTTGTATTAAGAAATCCATGTATAGAATGTAATATTAGCAACATAGTCAGATGATAGCCAATCTGCATTTAATAACCTAGACACGTCCGAGAACACATGTCAACATATGTTTAAACTTTCTTCTTTATATAAAATATATACATAGGAACCCATCATAAAACATCATCTAAAAATACTCTCTCTGTGACAACGTATCATTCTTCATACGTAATTCCAGTCATATGAATATCATATCGGTGTTATATATATATATATATATATATATATATATATATCTTCCCCGACAATGAATCCTTATCATAAACCTGATATTATCCTGGCAATCACAACGTACATTTCAGAGAGAAGGTAATACAGGTAGCTCTGGCACATCTATCAAGGCGGTGGTGATATGCAAATCAATAAGCACGAACATGGGCCTTAAACAACCCCAATCCTGGTTCCAACTTCACAGCAGCACTCCAGTCAACAGCACACGTGTGTTCCGAGAACATCCTCTCTTCAACGACGTGTACTAATACGGCAATGACGTCAACACTATCACGCTAAAGAAGAGACCGGCGGGCAACTGGACAATAAAAAGCCATCCAGTGTCCTGTGTGTGCTTTATGGCTGTGTGATACATAGCCAGATATATGTCTTTGATCAGAGAGAGAGAGAGAGAGAGAGAGAGAGGTTTGATAACCAAGCCAGATTGCTGACTAGGAGAGCCTGTGAGGCCGCCTTCATTAGATCCGTCTCCCCACTGCCCATATTCCCTTTACTTGAGCACGGACTAATATGGCAAATTTTGCTTCTCTTATAACCACCAGTAGCAGGTCAACGCAGTAACACATCTTGGCTGCTATGTCTACTACAGTAACAAACAACACGCAGAGGGAGGCAGCTGTCTGTCTGGGAGTGCGCGCTTCCCACGATAGAACTAAATTAACGTTTATAGTACTGATGACAGTATACGGCAGAGAACTGTTATATTACGAAGACCATTCGCCCCGCTACTGCACTAAACAGAGATGAAAATGATCAGACTCCGAATTTGTATGGACCAGATGACTGGAGTGCCTCCCACGTATTATCTCAAATATGCTAAACGATATACATTTTTCGAACTGTTGATCTATCGGCCTGTGCCCTCTTCTTCCCGGCAATTCGTTTAATCCGAAATTGACTGTATCAACACATCATTAAAAAACTAGATAACATTTCTCTATGTTTTGCTCTCATCTTCCTAAGGATAGTATTATTTTGTATTTGGACAAAGGACAGACCACGGAGTTTATAATAAGACAAGTACTCAGTGGAGTACACAGCTGTGCATTATTAGCCTACGGCCGGGTGCTATTTATCAAAGAGAACAGGCCTACATTTACAGCTGGTAATGTAGTAAATTCCATAATCACTGGAACATATGAAGTATGCAGTTTATTAACAATGGCCACTCCTATTACAACAACAACAAGGTTACTAGGTCCTGTTGCTCTGGTTCACACAGTAAATGATTCTATATTATAAGTCGGTTCTCCCCAGACGCACTAGCGTTTAGTATCCACGACGCTGACATCCACCTTTGAAAGATCGCGCAAAAGGCATGCCCGCTGAATAAAAACTACTGAAAGGCCGTCATAGAAAATAGTTCGTTTCCATTCAGAATTGGAAATATTAATTACACGACGCGATAAATGTTCCAAGATTCTCTAACAAACCACCCACAAAATGAAACATATGCCATGATACTATATTATTCTGACACAAATATTTAACAAATACTCATACGAACCCGCAAGACTAAAGCTAATACTGAAGAATAGCTAATACAGTAAACAAGCTAAATTAATTATTTCAATCAAACACCGCCGAACGATCTTTTGAATATCGAAATGAGAAGAACAAACATTTATCAGACCAAATATGACGTCTGATTTTGCATTTTCCCGACAAAGATTAATTAATATTTTTTTAGTAATAACCAGACAGGCACACGAGCACAACTAATTTAAATAGAGCGGGGAAAACATCAATATATTAATAAAATGTGAATTAAACAGCAACACATAATTTAAAAAAACATCATCATACAATATTTATTGCTAAAGCATGTCAGAAGAATAAGAACGCTTTGATATTGCCAAGATCTGAAATCCGGGTCGAGTAAACAGCCAACTAAGGCCGACTATATCTATATCATTCAGGATACAGAAAACATCCAGTTTAATAAATACTACTCACTGACCTCTCTTATCTTAGTAAGGTGGCTGATAGACACGTCTGAAGGACTACCGGGTTCTTCTGGACAAATTGCATGTTTAGGAAGACTTTCAAGGGAAGAACACTTAAATACTTGTTGAGCTTCTGCTGACGACTGCTTTGAGATACTCTGTGAAGCATTGTGAGAAGAGTGGAATGTTTTTTGTCTGTGGTAGCATCATTTAACGTACACTTATCAGTATAAGGAGCTGTAGTGATAGCTGGTACTCTTCATACCAAATCAGCGCTAACGTATAAATACAGTTAACAATATTGTTGCTTTATGAAATAGTTTAGACACACTAGCTGCTGTTGCTGCTGCTGCTACTACTACTACTACTACTATTACTACTTCTACCTAAAACTGTTGTTGCTACTAAAGTACTATGCAGCTCTCACCACCACCAGAATCACTACCGCCACACCAACTTCCATTAATGTACAATCCTACCCACCATACAGACCTGTGATTTTTCCGACTGTACATCAGGTTTATTCAGACCGTTGTCAGCAGCGACCTCGTCTCCTCTACCGCTTTCTGTGACAGGAGATTTGTCTATTAGCAGTGACTGACTGGTTGAGGGTTTAGCGGGCAGCGCATAATCCCCAGATTTGTCGGCATCTTGAGAACAAGCGGATTCTGCATAAAAACAGATGGGTCAGATAATGTGTGACAGACTTTGGCATGATGCTGATAGAGAGCGCAGTTATTATGGTTATTATGGACTGGTACGTCATACGTCGTCAGCCTTGACACTACAAGCCATAGCATAGAGAAAATAGGGAACATTGTTTTGTGGGCACTAAGTATGAAGGTGATGTATGGAGAAAAAAAATCGGCAGTAAACTGAACTAATGCATTACAAACTTAAATGATCCACACACCAGTCTGGAGAACCCAAAAATCCTTTAATCGAAATATATATGAACTATTATCCATAATGTGCATTATCGAATGTACCTTATTAATGTATGTATGACAGATGTATGTGTGCATTCGCATCTATTTTAAACATAACAAATAATTGGCATCTCGAATTAAGAATTATGTTTACATATCACAACAGTAACATCTAACAAAAATATTACGGCTATTAACTCATCTTCAAGAAACAGGAATTTAAAGTGAACTATAAGTGGGTTCACACAGTATGAATGCGTTGTGAGGTATCAAAATTCACTCTGTATACACCAAATATCTTTAAAGGGCCTCCGTACTAGAATACAGTCTAGTGATACATTCTTTAATCACTCTCATACTAGACACAAGTAAATGTCCTATTTGTAAACATTACAGCCAAATTACCATCATCAATTATTATAATTAACAAAGCATTCGGCTAATGTACACTTTCTATGGAAACACGAACATTCTATGAGAAAAATTAAAGGTTTTGGTTTTGTTGTTCGGGGAGAATCCTCAGGCTGTCGCTTAATCAGCACAGCCTCTATGTTGGAGTGGTTGAGAAACTCCTCCCCCACCACTCACAGGGGAGCAGTACGGAAAGATGGAGCCGAAATACCATGAGGGTGGTCACTGCCAGTGTTTTACGTCCTCATGGGGTTTTTAACGTCCCCCTTTATTTTAAATAATTCAGTGGAGACGGCAGCGCCATTTAACGTGGTCAGCCACCCACGATGTAGTGAGCCGAGAAATTAATCCCTGGAAAAGTTTCGACCTCTTACGGGGTTCGAACCTGCGACTGTTGTCACCAAGTGCTGGGTACTTAGCCGCTAGGCCACCTGAGCTCACTAATGAGAGAAAAATTAAATGAAACTTTCATCTATTTATCCACTCACCCGAACACCCGATGATCCTCCCGATGATCCTCCCGTCCACCCCCCCCCACCCACCGACCACCCATTCATCTAGATAGACAAATCGATAGACCGATAAGAACAGGATCCTAGATGAGCATATAAGCTAGGAAATATCCCAGGTTTAACTACTACTAGATTTAGCAATACCACAGAGGACAGGGATTTGAACAATCAGACATGTTTGTAAAACGTTGTCAGACAAAATACAACAGTGGCGACAAAATGAGGCAATGTGTGATGAAAACAAACTACAAGCCACTAATACTAGGTGCCAACGGAGGCTCATTCCGGTGGATACCAAGGGTACTATTTAGGGTTCGTGAGTGTAAAGTAAAGACAAAGGACTGTGTAAAGAAATTTGGTAACATTAGTTCCGAATAACTCTCTAGACACACCGTGACACAAATACTGGTCACTAATTATAATGTAAACATCTCCAATACAGCTGAAGATTGTATTTGAAATTGTGTTGTGGTGCAAAAAAAACTTAACAGAATGAAATTTCCATAATTGCTTTGTCTACTGGTGGAGAGGATAGAGAGGATAAAACTGAACGGAAAGGGGAATTTATAAAGGATGAGTGGCAGGAAGTTATTAATAAAACTGACGTGGAAAAAGATGAATGTCTAACATCACAAATTATACATTTTCACATTTACATAATAATATTAGAACCGTATATAGATACCAATGGCATCAAAATTCATAAGTACCTGTTAATAACATGAAATAAAGACAATAACAAAGGATTTAGTTCCTTTTCATATCAGTTGAGTTGCTCAGCAGAGGTTGAAACACAAATAATAATTAGAATGCAGTAGCTCTATGCATGCCCGTATGCACGCAGACACAGACACACACACACACACACGCACGCACGCACGCACGCACGCACATACACACAGTTTATGATATCACAGTGGTTAGAGCATTTCACAGGAAACATCTAGGTCGTAGATTCAAATAAAACTCATACCTGTGTTAGTAGAATATATCCCTAGAGATCTCCCACCTATACCAGGTGGAACCAGTGCTAAGATTAAATAACACACACACACAAACACACAACATGCATAGGAAAATAGTTTCAAAGAGCATAGTATATGTTGCGTTCAAATACTTGGATAAATAACTACTGCCCATGCCAGTTCAATTTGTTTGCCAATGTATTCCATCACATATTCTTCAATATAGGTGTTTCTCATGTATAATATGAATTGCCTGGAATCTGATAGGTTCTAGGACCATTTTTTCATCTTACACACGATCATATAGTAAACCCTCTCTTAGTGACTATCACTCTGAAAGGAACACCTCATCACATGGAACACCTTTTTACAAATCAACAGTACACAGATGTAATATATGTTTATCCTAGATGATATAAATATTGAGCCATAATATATTTTACTTAATTAGCTTTTGCTCTTGACCTGTTCCTGTAGAATTATTATTGACCTATCTAACTGAAAATAACATCCACCCTGCTGCTGTACACAGGCCATTCTGAGATAATTCTCTATAGGACCATCTACTGAATAACAGTTCCCCGCTGACCAGCCACTGAATGTTCTCTATAGAGACTTACTGTGTGTGGTGTGTGTATGTATTTATAAATATATATTATATATATATATATATATAT